>VXAZ01006775.1:5318476-5533228 GCA_013399875.1 Gymnorhina tibicen
GAAGGAAGGAAGGAAGGAAGGAAGGAAGGAAGGAAGGAAGGAAAAGAGAAAATAAGAAGAAAACAAAAGAGAAAGAAGATAAAGCAGAAATGACAAAGAGACAGAGAACAAGAAAGAGAAACAGAGAAAGAGAGAAAGAGAGAAAGAGAGAAAGAGAGAAAGAGAGAAAGAGAGAAAGAGAGAAAGTGAGAAAGATAGCTCTTACCCCTTTGTTCATACAACCTAAATTTAGCCTCCGAGGCACCTTTTGTAGCAGAAAAGCCCCAGATTGTTCTCATGTTCTTAACAGGATCAGTCCTTTGTTAGTAATGATCTGCCAAAAAGCTTTGTTTATCCCAGCTACATTCTACTGGATCCAGTCCATATATGACAGTACCAGCAAAAATAAATGTGTCTGTCTCTTGTCAGAATGGCCACTATGTTTTCATATACTTCCTAGGGAACAAATTTATGCAATTTATAAGCCAGTTTTACATAGCAAAGATAAATAGTTAACTAAGCTGCAATATGTCTAGACTCAACACTTCAGCCTGGAACACACTCCCAGAACTGCAGAATTGTTTTGACTACTGAATTATCTTGGTCACAGTTACTTATGCTTTTGAAAATATAGAATTATACTGAATATTATGAAAGTAGTGACTAGTATGGGTTTCATACTAGACTTTTACTGGTTCATTTTTACAGCTGGGCTATAGTATGATATAGTATGATATAATAGTATGATGTCTTCCTTTTAAGACACTGAATTGCTTATCCAGTACCTGAAAGAATTCAGATAAGCAAATGTACACCAGACTGACATGTTTATGTTTATATTGGATTTTGAAGTGTGTCTCATGTAAAATTTGGAAAAGGTTTGTACTATTTTCTAATTCTTGCAAATATTTGGAATTAATCTTGGGTTTTTATGGATTAGATCACTTATTGAAATAAATAAAATTACTAAATACACGAGGATAATTTGCAATTAAGTTACCATCATACCAATTTTCATTAAATCAATGCATTGGAATGAATAACCACTTAGAGAAGTACAGTAGAGAAACGGCAAATATACCTCACATTTGTAGGTAATTAAACACATGCTCAACCTTAACCTTCAGTACACTGATGAAGGACTTTAAAGTTTTGTAGAGGAAAAGTTTGGTTTAGCACAGGCAAAAAGGGGAAAAAGATGCCGATAAATCTGTATCACGCAAACCATCACCACAACCTGAGGGAAGAGGAAAGAGAAGTTGGAAACACCAGATGAGTCTGTATGTTCTGTCAGAGCAAAGAAAGGGGGTAAAAATACTATGTTCCATGCAGTGAAGAGATGAGTTAGGTAGTTCCTTATCATCTCTGTCAGCACTAATAATCAGATAGGGACAAAAGGAAAGAAGATGATACAAGGGAAATTGATGAGTCTTTAGGGGCTGTAAATTAAGGAAACAACTGCGACTTTTGTCTAGGTAATTCTGAGGCAACTATCTGAAGGGATGAAATCAACTGATTTGCCCAATAGGAAACTAGCTAAAACAGAAAGAACAACAGAATCAGTCAGTGGGAACTTTATTGCTTCGCAACAACACTGAAGAAGTAATAATCCCTGATTTTGTATACAAAGAAATTGAGGTTGACAATATCTACTGATTCAACTGCTAGCACCTTCTCACTGCCCTCATCAGCAGCTGGATTAGTCCTAAATGTCAAAAGTGTCCAGTTCTCAAAATTTGACCTGAAGGCTTAAAAAAGCAATTATTTTCTTCATTGATACTGAATGCTAATGAGCAGAACTGTAATTTTCTACCTTTAGAATTATTTAATCATTAATAGGCTGTCCAATCCTTTTTGTGTTTAGTACTTCAATTACAAGACTATCTGTTATGTTCTTTCATGAACTATAGGTATATTTCTAAATAGTCTAAAAGATGGTGACAGAAATTCAGACTTATGAATTCTGTTGAAAATTTTTCAATGACATTGAATTTCTTGCATGTGATAGATCTATTATTTCAGGCTACAGAACTTGTTGATGAAAGAGTGTGTGTATTTCTGGATATGTGTTTAAGAGGTAATTTTTGAGGTACCTTTATTTAATGATCAGGGATATATTTAGGAGTCACCTTCACTTGTCAACATATTTTCTGTTGAACTGAGTCAGAAATTTCATACTCAGTTTTGCTTCTAATGAGTTGACAAAGCTCAGCTGTAAATTGCAAGCTGCATTCAAGTTAGCTTTTAAAATATTTTTTGGGGGCATAAAGTTGGCATTGTTTATGTGCTTCACTTAACATAAATTATCTATCAGTTTATCTTAAGCTGAATAATTCAAATCGAATGTTGGTAAACTATGAAAGCCTTTTTATATGAAGATTCAGAAAGAATCATACCTCCTTTGAGACTTATGCTGAATGTGTTCACTGTGGACCTTTTAATATTTTTTAAAAGATCCTCGTTGATATTATGCATGTCTTTTTCATTCTGTTGGGGGAAAAAATCACTTTTGTTGTTGCATGACAGATGGCAACCACAAAAGAAATCATATTAGATGTGTTTGAAACACATCATATGAATTTAAATTTTGTACGCAGATGTTTCAAAACAAGCAGTGTTTTGCAGAGAAATTTGGGGAGCAGAGAGAAGAAAGTATTTGAGTTAGCACGTGCTCATGCATACATATATATATTTATACATAAATATGTATGTTATGATGCATTGGATTTTCCACAAGAGTAGCAATAGCAGATTATAAAACACTCTAGCTTGGAAGCAAAAACTCTTTAGTTCATGTTTTGAAGTGTTTTCTATACACGCAGCAGAGCAAGGGGACAGGAAGAATGCATTTAATAGGAAACAGTATTGATTTAGAACTTGAATCTGACTTTGTTTTCATCAGTATTCATGTGAATCACACCAGTGTCTGAAAGTAAAATGAATCTTGAAATATAGCTCATGGAAGTATTTTTTTTCCTTCAGCGTAGACCTTTCTAATGAAAATGAGCAAAAATAATCTAATAAATAGGGAGTACATAAGACAATTACTCTAAAATTTTTGAGTGGATAATATTACCCCAGAATCAACATCTCTTGATTTAACTTTCTTCATAGTCCAAGCTCTCATAATATAAGATGATCTATTCTTTTGGAATGGGTATTCTACAGATATAATTCAATGGTCAAAGTCAGCTATGGACCAAACTAAGCTACTAAAACCCATTAAACTGCTTTTAAAGAAACCCAAACCAAACAAACCCAACATTTCTTTTTCTTTTTTTCTACCCTTCTTTTTTTACTTTTGGGTTACTTTTTACCAGAATCAGTTCCTCTGGTGTTTCCTGAGGTAAGCATCATCTTTTCAGCACAAAGGAGAAAGCAGCACATGGAAGAGAAAGAGCAGCCAGGGATTGTGACAAGATGTGTGTCTGCCTTCAGTAGACATGATTACAGCACATTCATGAAGCTAAGCTAAAGCAGCTCCGATCTCAAGGTGAATTAGGGGCCTAAACACAAAAAACCAAAAAAATATGAAGGAACAGAATGGCAGCATGCAGAATGCACTGCAAACTTTTCATTTTTCTTGTTGGACCATGATAGTGTTCAAAAATTAGATTTTTTAAATGTAGAATTTCTAAGGTAGAAGCAGAAAGCATGAGTCCAAGCCAGTAACTGTAGTATAGCTTTTGATGCAGTAAAATATGAAATTATATAACATGCTAAGAAAATCTACTCTAAATTCTCTGTGGCCCAGTAGTTCAGAACAAAACTTTTCATGTTCATAATTTTTTCCCCCAAAAGAATTAAAAAGACATGCACAATATCAATTAATTTGGTCTATCTGAAATATTTTGTGATCAATATCCGTTTTCCTGGCGAGATCATGGAGCAGGTTCTCCTGGAAACTCTGCTAAAGCTCATGGAAAATAAGAAGGTGATTGGTGACGGTCAGAATGGCTCCATTAAAGGCCAGTTGTGCCTCACAAATTTGGTGGCTTTCTATGATGGGCTTATAGCTTTGAGGGAAAGGCATCTACCTGGACATGTGCAAAACATTTAGCAATATCCCTGGGCAGGGCTTTCAACTATTTGGTCTAGTGGGTGGCATCCCCACACGTGGAAAGGGGGGTTGGAAGTAGATGATTTTTAACATCATTCCAACCCAAATCATTCTCAGATTCTATGATATCTACATGAAAAAAGGCTTCTTTCAATTTTGCTCTGTTTTTTAGGCCTTAAATATTGTCAGCATAACAACTGTGTGAGTGTGATGAGTCTTGAACCATGGAAAACTGATATTGATCGCAAAATATTTCAGATAGACCAAATTAAGAGAAGAAAATATTAGAAGAAACTCCTTTTTCTCCTTAATTACACCCTTCTGAAAGATAAAAATGAATAATGCTGTCTACCTCAGGTCTAATGGTATTCCCAGAATTGCTTCATATATCAACAGACAAAAAAGGACACTTAATTAACAACTGTCCTTTCTCTTTTGAATGAAACCAGAAGCATCCTTACACACTTAGTTAAGACAGAACCGAATTATCTGTTTAGACTTGTTAGGGTTCAGCAAGACATATTTTGAAGCTCAGTTTCTAATTAATGTGGTAGTTTTATATCACACTTGAAGACGTTTTCTCAGTGGGTTTCAGTGCTCTATGGATCATGGGTAAAGAAAAAAAAGACTGATATTTCAATGTTGAAAAGTGTTATATATTCTTTCATTACAACTGACTTATATCTGCTCACATCTCCTGAGGTTTTAATATAATTTAAAACAGAGTTCATTAAATTATCAAGGACATAGACAAGGAATGTTACATGACCTTACATCATAATTAGATAGAGATATAGAGAGATGGTTACTTTTTGAGAAAATAAAGGATATTTGTGATCTATCAGACACCTGTCTATACAGAAAGATGGAGATGGTCTCTTGTCCGAACCAGCAAGTGACAAGACAACAGGAAATTTCCTCAAGTTGCACCAAGCGGGGTTTAGGTTAGCTGTTAGAAAAACTTTCATCAGTAAAAGGCTTGTCAGCCATTGTCACAGGCTGGCCAGGGAAGTGTTTGAGTCACTATCCCTAGGAGTATTCAAAAGAAGTGTAGATATGGCCCGTGCAGACATGGCTTAGTCATGGGCATTGGGTTAATGGTTGGACTTGACGATCTTAAAGGTTTTTCTCAAACTTAGTGATTCTTTGATTCTAAATGATGCTTTTGGGGAGAGTGTGTTTGTGATGGGTCATATATGCAAGAACTTTAATTTGCAAAGCAAAGTAGAATTGAATGCTAAACAGCACCGAAGATACAATACCTTGGCATAGATCCATAACATCCACACTTGCAGAGCAATAAAATCATATCTACCCACAACGCAGAAACACCTGTTCTCTTTGAAAGAATAACAATAACTCTGCTCTCAAACTCCCTTTCCCTGTGGACATCTGAGTTACTTCATTGATTTTTACAATTAATTCTTTTTGACAGAGAACAACCAGATGCATAGGATTTGTAAGAATACACCACACTTTCTGGCAAATACAACCAGTAAACCCAGGAATAATAAACTAAAACAGTTCAATAATATTAAATAATATTCACTTCCTATAGCTTACCATTTATCAGCATTCTTAGATCTCAAAATAGCTGAAAAGAGAGACAAATATTATTATAATTTATATAAAACCGGAGAAAAGAAATGTGGTAGGATAGAAGCTACCCCATAATTGGGAAATACACGTGTAATCATCTGAATTCTATATGCAAAAAAACACTATAAGGTAAAACCTAACCAACCAACCAAAACAAACCTGTGATAGGCTTCTTAGAGCTGCTAAAGAAATTTTGTGCACTAGACCTTAACTCCTTTGACTTAAAAATCTCTTGTGTTTCATGAAATCTCCAAAAGCTCATTAATATGTGAGATCACTAGCTCAAAATAATAATAAAAAAATAACATCACAGTTTTAATAACACAACTGATTAATAAATCAGTATTTTTTTTCTGTCAGACAAAGAAAATGGGTGCTATTTTAAAAATAACTGCAGGAGAATGTTACCTGTCATATCAGAATTTATCTATCTGATTTGGAAAAAGTCTTTTGTTCAGTGCATTAGATCAGAGATTCTACCTCCTAATTCTCAGAGAAAGTTCCTTCAGGACAAGCCTGCTCCATTGTATTGCCACCTACATAAAATGTATTTGGAAATTTTAATACACCTTTAGGATGGCAGCACTAGACAGTAGCTTTAATAGGCTGCCCAGGGAAGAGGTGGAATAATTATCCCTGGAAGTGTTCAGAAAATATGTAGATGTAGTGCTTAAGGACATGGTTTAATGGTGGGCTGGGCAGTACTGGGTTAATGGTTGGACTCAGTGATCCTTGAGGTCTTTTCCAACCCTTATGGTTCCATGATTCCATAATTTTTTGTAGAGGTTTATGTGCAGTTGCATTTCTATGGCCAAAACTGTGTTGACTAATGTTAGAAGCTAATACCATCCCATTCTATTCCTTAATTCTATGGGACTACCCGAAATTCACAAATTTGATAAGCATAGCACAAACAGCCTTCATAGCATGGCAAAACCCTCAGTGAGCTTAGCAAGTAAACTAAAAAACTTCATTAATTCCTGGTTTGATTGCTAAACTGATTGTTTAGAAATAAAGCAAGGCTTTATGCTTAAATATATAAAGAGCATGAATTTTCATCTTAAAAACAGCTAAATATGTAATAAGAATGTATGTTAATTTGTAAACTGTCAAATATAAGCCAAGAAGGTGAGTTCTTTCAGGAGAACATAAAGGTGTCTGCTGGACGTTGGATAGTTTAATAGATAGATCTTTCAGAAATCATGGCATCCAGGACACCAGAAGTTAGAAAAGTCTGTGTCTTTTTCTAAAGTACATGGCAAAACACGGCACAAAATCCGTTATGATATTTCATACGATGGAAAGTTGTGGATTTATGGGTTATGATCTTACAAACTCAGATCTGCTTGTTGCTAGTGCTTTCCAAAATACAAGGTCCTATTACTTTTCATAAATCACAAAGTAATAATATATAATGACAGATATCCTCCTCACTAATGACTCGTGTCTTAAAACATTGGTTTATTAAATGTAGTGTTTGAAGATACTGGAACATAGTTCTAACACAAAGTTATTGCTGAGTTCTTGCATGTGCTACTTTACAACTTCTTGGGAATCTTGGGAAATTGTACAGTGACCTAAACAAACAGCCAGGTATAAAAGTCCTTGTAAAATAAGTTATTCATGCATAAATGGATCTCTGTGAAATAATACACACTATCATCTTTTTATATTACTGTATTTTCCTTTAATCTTGAAGAATGAGTGGAGTCATTGGTTGGGTTCATCTGACTAACAGAACAAACGGGAAGTGGTCCTCATTTCATGTTTCTTTTGATACCGAGTTCTGTTCTCACTGCTGACTTTGATATGCCATCCACACTTCAGAAACCTGCTGCCTGTTCACACATCACTCCTAGGAACACTATCGAGCCCTCCAGGCAGGATTGTTCATTCTCCTTGCTGTTTTCACTCTCTAAATTATTTGCAATGTAAATAAGCCTCAACAGACTAATAGAACGTGAGGGACAGAGAGGAGTAAGAGGAAAAAAGAGAGATAGTCAAACTTAGTGTGTGATTTTGACTTCGCAGCAAAGATTTTGCAGTCTAGATTACAGAATAATAACTGGAAAGAAATCCAGAAAACAGAACCAGGACTCCCTACCTATATTCACACGTTTGTGAAGCACTTCCTTCACAAATCAGAATTGTGCATCTTATGATATTTACATTGGTTACTCCTTTTAGTCATTGTTTAAATGCATAATTAATAAAGAGGTCTGTAATGGCCAAGAGAATATATATTAGAAAGGGTTGTTTTATTCTGGGCACTCTTCTGCTCCGTAGATAGCACCAAAATGAGCAATTGTCAAATTTTTGAGAAAATGTTATGAACATTTTATGTTCATGACATTACAAGTAGTGGTACTTCACATAAAATGAAATGGAAACACTCAGAAGTGCTTCAGAAATGATGGTTTGGGGGTTCAGTTCTATCTTTTCTTTGGCCAGGACAGTTTTGCCTCAGCCATGAGGAAGACATGAGAGCCTATGGCTGTGTGGGCATGTCTAGGTTGTTATTCTATACCACCTTATCTCATGGTCGGGGGCAGAATTAAGGGATTCTCACTTCTGAGAAGGAGTGGAGGCATGGCTTATGGTCGGGAATGTAAAGGTGGTGAAGGAGAGTGGCTTGTGGTTTTTGTTTTAGTTGGAGCACTAAATTACGGAATACCATTCCTAAACCACAAGTTCTCATTAAGCTCTTCTTAAGCAAAACTCACTCTTGAAAAACGTCTGATTCTAGAGGAATTTTCTATTTAGGTGTTGGTCTCCTCAACCCCCCTAATTTCTCTTGCATTCCTGTACATATTGGTTTTTTTTTTTCCATGAGTTTTCCTGTATTTTGTATGGAACAGATGTGGTATCTAAAGTGTATGAGATAATGGGTAAAGGCAAGGGAGAAAATACATGTTAAAACTATTTGAGTGATGATTTTTCTGCAGCTGCCAAAGAAAAACTTTAGCACTTTTCCATGTGAATGGGGTAGGATCATATCATCACTCTGATATTGAAGGCATCATAGAAGGTTGGTAGTCAAGTCCCCTGCTCAAAGAAGGGTCATCTAGACTAAGATGGTCAAAGATTTTTCTGGTGGGGACTTGAAAATATCCAGGGGTGGAGATCTCACAGTTTCTCTAAGGAACTGTTCCAGTGATTAACTATCCTTACAGTAAAATTTTTTTTCTTTATATCACTCTAGAACATCCCTGTTTTAATTTAGGACTATTTTTTCTCTCCTCCTGGAACTTAGTGCAGAGGCTGACCTTGCTTTTCAGTAACCTTCTTTTTGGTACTGAAGAATTGGTGTTAGGTTCCCTTTAATCCTTTCTTCTGCTGATGATTCTGGCAAAGGTTTTCCTTCCCACTACGAATTCTGGATAGCTTCAGAAAATTTGTCATTTGAAGCTTTCCATCACTCAGAAAAAGCAGTAAGGAAGTAGCCATGATGAATATAGAGGTAAAGAATTCAACACCCAGTCTATAAGTGCCAGTGGGTACTAATAGCCCTGACTGGCCCTAATCAGATCTGCTGCCAAATGGTCCCATAAGCCTCGTATCATCTCTGCCAGTACCTGCCAGATGTGTGTTGTAGGTACAACTGTGTCCAGACCCTCACAACCATGTCCATGCTTGTCCATGAACTCAGCTGATCTGGACTCCAACCTGTGGACTGACAGCATGGCCTGACTTTGGATCGGCCTCTTTTGCATAAACCTGCCTGGGTATTTGTTTGGGCCTGGTAGTGTCTCATCTTCCCTAGTCACTTGCTAGAGGACGGGATGATCACACCTGGCTGGTGTGATCCATGACCTGTTAGCCCTTGGTGCACCTTGACATGGACAAATGATCTTATCTCGCATGACATCTTTCATCTAAGTGAAAGTAAGATCTAGTGCAAAAGGAAGCACAGGTGAAAGCAGAATTGGAGAAATAATTACAATTCAGTAAAACTGAATCTCTTGTTTGATCTATTAGCAAAAATGGATTTCTCTTTTCTTGGAGGTCAGCAGAAAGCTACCCTTTTTATCTGATCAAAGAATTTCTGGTAAACGAGTCTGTGGCTGGACACATCCATACTTTAGGGTGTCCCACGGGACAGGTTTTACACTGGCTCTGCATGTGTGGAAGTCAAACAGGTGACAACACAAAATTCATACTTGGTCTTCCGTGTAACAGTTAAAAGCTGCAATAATGAGATGTTAGACATGTGACATTTGGCAGGATATTGTCTATAAACTGGCCTGGACTAACAATGTGGCCATAAACATATGGCCAATGAAATTTGTGCAGACCCCTGATTTTAACTGTGAAGCTTTAACAAAATTAATCAAAGATGTTCAGGGGACTACCTCAACAGCACAAAGCATGAGGAAATTATGTGTATCAGGGGCATGGAGCAGACAGCAAACAGAATTCCTGTTTTCCTGGTATTAACGAGACACCACATTAATTATGTTACAATTCTTATAAAGATTAGGAAATAGAACTAAATTGTGGAAAGATGGCCACAAGCAAGAGACACAAGGGAGACACCTGAGCAGAAAAAAGACTCCAGCACTTAAATTATGTGCTGTTTTGATGTAAATGCTGCTATTTTGTGGGAAAGGAATCCGTTAGTTATATTTTTTCAAGGAGTTCAACTTTCTACTACTTCAGGAGCATTAACAATATATTTGGAGAGTAGCAAAAAGCTCACACAGGACTTTCTTTAAATTGGTTGTTATTATTTATACATACAGCAAGCAAGCATAAGTGGCTTTTGAGGTTTTTGGTCTGGTAGAAACAGCAGTTATTATCCATTATTCTGACTGGAAACACGAACAGAAGTAGTTTCTAGAAAAGCTACCTTTTACTTTCAAATGCAACCAGCAGGAATAAAATCAACTTGCCTTAAAGAACATGGAGACTGCTGATTTTAAGCATCAGAGAAAAATGTCAAAGCAGCTTAAATCAAGAAAGCAGCCTTCTTTATTTTCAATGATTTCAGTACCCTCAGAATAATTGGGGGAGGACAGAAATTTTGAGAGAAAGCCACCTCCTTTAGTTTTGTTGATTAGGACAAAATTTTAACCTCTATCAAAGGAGAAATTTAGTAGCAAAGAATGATAGTGGAAAACCCTCAACTTCATTTAACTAATTTATTTTTAAAATAGAGGATCCTCAGAGATCTTGTTTATGATTCTTTGCTCCACCAAGCTAGTCTAAGGCATTCAAGGACAAAATTGTCTGACTCAGGAAAATCTCTCTTTAAAGACCTGGTTACCTGGTTAAAAATAATTTCAATTTTCAAGCTAATTAAGATTTGTGGGTTTAAATTCTCAGGAGATCCATCCAGTGTTCATAGAACACATATTGTAATTTTAGTGTGGATAGTCTTTATATTTGTGTATATTGAAGGAAGTGGAGTTTTGTGTGAAGAAGAAAATTCATGTATGTTACCATGATCGTGGTCTAGACTATGTTCTGCCAAATCATCTACAGGAACACATCTAATCCATTGTCCCTCTTATTAACCACTAATGACCTTTTAAGTAGCCTTTTATCTCTTTTTATCTGTTTAATGTCATTGTGATAATTGTGATCATACAACAGGATATGTTACTTAAATCTGTCAGAGAAATCTAAATATATTGTATTACTGAAAATTTCTTTATCAGTCAATTTTGAAAAGCCCTGTGAAGTTTGCTTGATGACTTACTTCTAGCATATTGTGCAGACTGACATATCCTAGACAAGATTTCTGTTCCAGTGACTTTTTTTAGAAAACGTTTTAAAGTTAGTCAGCCTCTAATTGCTCTAATCATCCCACCTGATCTTTTAAAAGTAGAGAAAGTGATTTTTCTTTCAATTCAACTCAATAAATTAGCATTACAGTTCCAAGTTGTTTTTAAAAATTATCATGTTTTAGTTATCTGTAAAACATTTTACAGTATATAACATGAATCTTTATTTTTTAGCATTTTCTTTAGCTAACACTGGAGGATTTTTAAATTATTTAACTTGCCTGAAATCCTTATTCACCCTCCTGCCAAATACATTAAGTGTCAAATGCACAATGAGAAGAATGTGTCTGTCTTCTCACTGTCTTATCCTTCTCAGCTAGCAATGAATGTAGGCCATTGCTAGAAAACATTTTGCTCTTGTTATGGCTAAAAGATGGACATATTATTCTTAATCACAACATTAAGAATAAAATCATCTTAATCATCAAGGTCTTTTTCAGAGATAGATTCCTATTCTGTATAACTCTTCAGCATTGCCTATTCCTCTACAATTAATTTTGATCAACTACCTTTGACCCCTGATTCAATGTGACTTCAGTAATTCCCTCTGAAGGGCAGGTAATACTTCAAACAGCATAATGTTTTCTGCAACTGATTCATTAAAGCATTTATTAAAGAATTTTTAGTACCTACATTGATATAAATCAGTGTATTAAAAGAGAGTAGGATCCTCTTAGAGTGGGACAGTCCCACGTAAATATATCTTTACTTCAATTCTGACCAAGAGATTGTGTAACAAGGACATAATACATTTGTTTTAATATGCTCCTTGGATGCTGTTTGCATTTAGATCAAGTGGAAAAATAACATTTCCACTTCTGTTTACTTAAATTTGGAAGTTTATGAATGGCGTTCATTTTGCCAAACACAGACAAAAGCAGCAGATGTAGAGATACCAGACAGCTGTTTCCACTAGGTCATGATTCATAGAATAAAATCAGAATTGTTTAAGTTGGAAAAGACCTTTGAGATCAAGAAGTCCAGCTATTAACCCGGCACTGGCAAGTGCACCACTAAACCACGTCCCTAAGTGCCACATCTACACATCTTTTAAATACTTCCAGGAATGGTGACACAACCACATCCCCAGGCAGCCTGCTGCAGTGCTGGTCTCATCCTGGTGTTTGCATCTAAATTAGGCCAGTCTTAATTTGTTTATTTATTCTGTATTTATTGTTAAGGAAGATGAAGGTGGCTGAAAACATGATGTTTCATGTGAATCTTGTCCTTTTTATGTTTGCATCTAGTGCAAGCAAACAGAGGAAGAAAAATAGCCCATTTTAAAATCTAAATATTTAATGTAGATACTGTAATCTATAGGATGCTATGACTGATCATGGCAAGGTCCACTTTAAACATAAATAGAATGAGTATGCATGTACATAATTACTTTCATGGTACTCTTCAAAATCATTATTTAAAAAAAACTATGGGTAGGCTGATTGTGCAAAGCTGACGATAAGAAAAATAGTTACTTATTTATGCTGAGAGGAGCAAATTTACTACTGGTGCAAGTAGGCAGAGCTTTATTTGAACCAGTGAACAGGATAGTTCTAAAAAATAAAACCTCTTCAAAGCTCTAATAATTTTTGTCCTGTAGTTCTCAGGGATGGATTAAGCTATAAATTCAATTTAATTTTAATTGCTTTAGGTCTCTAAGGAACCAGTACATAAAAAATGGAGTCCCAGAGGTGAAAGTACTGGATTGGTCCTAGTATTGTGTTTAAATGAAACACACAAAAAACTTCTAATTAGCAGGGACAGAAACTGAAATTATTTAGGATTTTATTTAATCTGAGGCAAATAGCTTTAAATATAACAATTATCTAATTATACTGTTTTAATGCTGTTGAGATTTTTACACTTATATGTGAAGAGAAGCTGAATGCTGCAAATAAGGAGTAAATTCTTTATTTCCACTAGAGCAAATACGTTATCATCTGCTTGACCTATGGCACAGCAATTAAGGATGCAGAGCTCAATTGCCTAGAGAGATTATACAGAATTCATTCATTGAGCTGGAAATGTTTAATTAAGACATGAATCATAATAAGTACATATATTGTTATGGTTCTGTGGCGTCCTATAGAATCTTAAGAAAATATAACAATTCAAACCAACAAAATAACAACCCACACTTGGAGCGGTTGCCTTGGGAAATCCATCTGGGCAACCTACAAATCTCTCCTGTATATGGGATCGGGTGAAGTTTAACAGTGAGCAGAAAGTTAGGAATTTTCCATGGAGATCCAGGTTTTAAAGGGAGTGATAGAGTGACTGAGTGGACACCTGGCACCCAGCCCACAGCACACCATCAGCATCTGATCCCACAGGTAGTACCAGGATATAAGGGAGTAAGGTGACTGAAGAATGTAGAAGGAAGTGGAATTGTATTTAGTCAATTAATGGAGCACTTTAAGTATGTCCTGCTAAAAAATTATTTGATGGCTAATTATCAATACTCATGCTATATGGAGCTAAATTTCCTTCCCATCATTTGGTTCTTCACACTGACTCCACATCTACAGGCAGAGGATTGTTACACATTTACAGTGCACTTGACAAAAAGTTACAAGCCAGAGCACTTTCAGTCCTAAACGTTTAAAGAGGACATGGCCAATGATAGAGGAATTTCAGGCTGAAAGAAAGACCTACTGAACCAGATCAAGTTTTTGTCACAAATTTATAGGAACATGATGTTGTCAAATCTCACACTTCTATGGCAGATTTCAAGGGTGAAAATGCTTAAGAATTTAGAGCTGGAATATATGTATTTTGGAGGAGATATAATAGTGGAGGAGGGGAAGAGGAAACAAAAAGGAAGGTAATGACAGCATCAGTAGGGAGGACAGATGTGTATTTCAAATGACACCAGAACTGTATGCCTGTTGAAAAGTTGGTGAAGTTATAAAATCAGTTGAAAGAGGAAAAAAATTAAAAGGGACTCAAGAAACTTATTTTGAAAGACTGTCAAGAAAAGTAGAAGGAGAAGTGATTTAGCCAAAATACTACTTGAAACTGTGTTACCAGAAGAGACTGATAGTGCACTGGTAGAGTGTATTTTAGAAATCAAGGTCTTTGAACAAGGGATGAGTCCTGAGAACAACTGATAAAAATAAAGGTGATACAGGCAGAAGGAAGGGCTAATGAGCCTGGAATGCAAGTAAAGAAACAGTTTTGAGATAATCTGGCCTGTAGATGAGGAACAACTAAAATCACTGAATTGCTTTCCCTCAGTTAAGATTATTTATGCTCCTAAGAAAGTACATAGACATGTAAAGTTATTTTCAGAGTGTGCTGTGTTTTGCTGGGGTAGAGTTAGTTTGCTTTGTAGTAGCTGGTACTGCGCTGTGTTTTGAATTTGTGCTGGAAACAATGTTGATAACACAGGGATGGTTTCACTACTGTTGAGCAGTGCTCACACAGAGCAGAGGCCTTTTCTGCTCCTCATCCCACCCCACCTGTGAGGGGACTGGGGGTGCACAAGGAGTTGGGTGGGGACACAGCCAGAACAAATGACCCCAACTGACCCAAGGGATACCAGACCATATGGTGTCATGCTCAGCATATGGAACTGGGGGAAGAAAAAGGAAGAGGGGTACATTTTTAGTGATGTAATTGTTTCCTCAAATCACCTTTACATGTGGTGTAGCCCTGTTTTTCTGGGATGGCTGAACACCTGCCTGCCCATGGGAATCGGTGAATTAATTGTTTATCTTTGTTTGCTTGCACAGATTTTGCTTTCCCTATTAAACTTGTTACACAGTCTCTTGGTCAGAATTGAAGTAAACATATATTTATGAGGGACTGTCCCACTCCAAGAGGATCCTACTCTCTTTACCTCAACCCATGAATTTTCTCACTTTTACTATTCTGATTCTCTCTCCTACCCCACTGGGGTGGGGGGAGCAAGGGGCTGTGTGGGGAGGAGTTGCCAACTGGGGGCTAAACCAAGACACAAAAGCTAGTAGACTATAACTTTTTTTGACTGACCATCTTATTTTGACAATCATAAACAATATAAAAGTAACAGCAGAGTCACAAAGAAGTATGTTCTGCAAGGAGGTCACCCAGAGAAACCATAGGAGATCACATCAGTTTAAATTAGAAGATAATCTGATCCAGAACATAAAAGGCTTTAAAGCAAATATTTGAAGACAGAAAAAGTCAAGTATATGTTTTGATCCTGATGTTTGCAATGTAAGAGAACCACAGGTGTTAAAGGCCATCAATTTCTTGACCCATTTTTATTTCAGTAGTCATTAGGTTTTGAACTATTGAAGAAAATACTATTAAATCCATTGTAATGAATGTGAATTTATTGCTCAGGTATCTCAAGGGGTTGAAAAACATAGAAATTTGGAGAGATGGCCAATAGAAGGCAGGATGTTAGATGACAAGGACACAGTAGAAAGCAGACTCCAGAAAAAAGGGTCCACTTTCATTTAGAAGACAAAAATGTTTTGGGAACAGTTACCATGACTAAGCAGTACTGCAGTCTGAGACAGGAGGTACAGTTGTAGGCATTAAAAATTTACTGTTGGCTACCCTCCAGAGGAGTTTCGTGACTATCACACTAGGGATAGAATTAGTTTACTGTCTGCACAATATGAACTTTTCCTAATTACACTACATATGCTGTTTGCTGCTTTTCTTTTATCTTTTCTGTGCTTCATAGTTAATTTGTCACTGTGCAAAGGACTTTTTTCCCCCCTTCCTGTTAAGCAACAGAAGCAAAAAGGACACGCCTGCTACACCTACTTAGTCTCACGAGTGACTGACTTGCTTCAGTATCATGAATTTGTTTTCATCTCTCTTAAGTAATTACTTGACAGTAAAGCTCTTCCTTCATTACTTTAGAAACCTTTCTGGTGTCTTCTGAGCATTGCCTGAATCTCAGGCATATGGACTTTTCTCTGTAAATGCCCCCAGATTCATCCGTTATTGTTACTTTAGGAGACATCAGTTCTTAATCAAGAGAATGCTGTGCAAGAACATGTGGGTTTGTACTTTTTCAGTCAATCCCAACAGGTCCATGCACAAACATAAATTAAACTATTAAGAATCTAAGGAGATTATAATAACTGCAATTAGCTCCCATTTATTTAATAAAATGGATTTTTCCAAAGAAAGGTCATATAAAAGGAACAGATTGCATGCAGTTAAACGACAAACAAACAAACAAAAAATTTAAAGAAAACCCACAAACTAAAAAACAAAAAACTAACACGAAAAAACCTTTGATGCTCATATCCAAAGGATGGAAAAAGAAAAGTTTGCTTTGGTGTGATTCCAAGGAGATGTCCTGACAAATAGAGAGCAATCTGGTTTCATCTTCTCCTGAATTTCCATTTTGTACAGAAGCTGTTACATTATCTGGTGGAATTGATGCAAAAAACACCCTTAGAGGTCTGTTTACTACATGGAAGCAACCTTAATCGAGTGATGTTACTGACATATTCTAGGTCCTTTTAAAGCTTTTTGAAATGCATAATCTCACCCCTTTTCTTTCTCTTTTTTTTATAACAAACGTCTCCATTCCTAAAATTATGAAGAAAGAATTTTACATTTTTCTAATGTTTTCAGTCATCTATTAGGCATAGAGGTGATTCTGCGTTTATAGACCACCTTCCAGCATGAATGTAAAGCTACACCTTTTTTGGGCAATTGGTTAGCAGAATCTGTTTAAACACTGAATTATCTGATATCTCACAATTGAGTTCATAACATTAGTAGATATGCTTAGCATAAAATACTGTACTTATCACAGTCCAGAAGTCAGATAATTAAAGCTTTGAGAAATCAGAAGTTTCAAGAGGTCAAGGTGCTTAACTACGGCAATGCCAAAACCCTATGTGGAATGGCCTGGAGTCAATGGAAGCCAGACTGAGTAGCCAGATGAATGAAAGATGAATGAAATGTATTCTCTGGTGGCAGAATTTGATGGAATTCCAATAAACTCAGTTAAACTCATGTACAGGAGAAGACTACCTGACACAAACCAGCAAAATTTGTAAAGAAAGGAAATTCAAGAGTGTTTTATAAATGACGTTGTAGCAGATAAAGAACTAATGCTATTTATGGCTACAGATTCCTGTGATTAGTTAGCAGGATTACAGACATCATTAATACTTTACACTAAAATGGTATTTGGACAGTGTCAGTTCAGTACAGATGTTCTTTAGCTAGTGGGGATAGCATCAAACAGAGCAGTAAAGGTTATCCCTTATGAAGATACTAAGATATAATTGTTTTCATCTTACTAGTGGGTTGGAAAATACAGACATATTAAAAAAACCCATAACCTTATAAAATAATTTGCAACATCCATTTTTAATGTTCAGCCAAGTTGTCTCATGAATGAAATCCCAGAGGAGCTGAATGTCAGAACTTCTGTGTGCTGCTTTTGTGTTCAGCTTAAATTGCTCCATGTCTCTCTGCAGCCTTGGGGATAACCAGGGAAATCCCCACTGAGGATTAGTCTGCAAATGAATATAGGTTCTGCTCTAGTGTATTCTTCCTGCACTGGTATGTTGTGGTACTGGAATTAGTACTAGTATTTGGGCTGCTTCTGCTTAAGGGTAGGAGAGAAATAAGATTTCTAAGGATTTTGCTGAAGGCTGTAAAGCTCTGGTGGGAATGAACAAGACACGAGGAAGTTGAAGCCAAGGATTTCAATGGTATTCACTAGACTGATGCCTGAGTTTTCTTAAGCTCAATATCTTGTAAATCAGTTTTCAGACTTAGACCCCAGCTCATCAGAAAATAATTAACTCCCAACAACAAACATAAAATCCAAGCCACAGTTTGCCATATTTTGCTTCCTGGTAACCGAGACATTATTTAACTCTTTGTTGGTCTTTCCTTGGCTTCAGCTTTTTTTTGATTGGGTACATTATAGCGATTCTGGTGTTCTGCATCTTCCCCTTGTAAAAAAAAAAGGAGTACATATCTTTCTGTGTCATGAGTCCCAGTACTATCCATAAACACATTGTTTTTCAATGCAATAGCAATTCATATTTATTCCCCCACATCATATATATCATATATTCCAGTTTTCTTATTTCATTTTTCCTATAACTGCTATTTCAACAGAATTCTCCAGGATAAATTCCTTCTCTCCACAATCTCAGTGCAGCACTAAATCTTACATGTTTTACTGAAAAATCCCTTGATATTTAGCTGAGGGATGTTTCTCATAGAAACCAGTGTGTGGAATAACTCTAACTTTGATTACTCACTAGGTAGCTGTGCAAAAGCATATTTTGACTCCAGTGTGCAAGGAAAAAAAAAAGAATTGTTTTATCAAATTTGAATATTTCTTGTGAAGAGTTTGGTCAGCAAATTTGCCTTGGAATTATTGATTCCTACAATAAAATATTTTTGCATCAAATCCTGTTCATATTTCCAAGAAATGTATTAACCCCAACTGTTATGGCAGTACAGAAGCAAACCATATTAGTTCTTTAGATACCAGAAAAATAAATCCACAGTCATTCACTTCCACAGCACAACTACTTCTTTTTTGCAAAGATATCTTGTGTATGTTCTTCTCATTGCTAGGACTTTCTTCAGTACAGATAGATAGATTAAAATAGTGGCATTTGATTTATCAAATCATCGCAGTTCATCCACATATGTGGCTGTTTACTTCTGGGTTTAATATTTGAAGATTCGAATTGAAATGCTGTTTCTAATTATTTTGCAGATCACTGCTAAAATTATTAATCATTACTCTGAACTTGCTGTCTGTCCTCTCTGTCCTTAAACAGAAATAGACCTGTGTACATGCAATAACGTATCAGTGCTTAGATCTGCCCTGATCTTGTTTTATATAGCAGTACAGGTAGCCTGTGAGTGCCTTACCTGAAGGATTTCTCTTTAGCTATTCATGTTTCAAGCTGTGGTTATCTCTGGTTCCTTGAGCTGCCTGTTCCCATTCTGATTTACAGATTTCTTAATCCCTGACAGCACATTATTCTCTGCTGTAGGATCTCAGTCACAAATACTGTCTGCTACTCTCTAAAAGACTGTCTTTTGCTTTAGACAGCTTCTCTTGATCTTTGTATTCTCCCTTTTCTACCCCAATGGATTTCTTTGTATGAACACTCCTGCATTGCTTAAAACTACTCAAGCTATGGGAGAGGCAGTTTTCAGTTCTCTCCTTTAGAAGACAGAGTAATAGGTTTTGTTCTGATTCTATTCAATTTCCTCGAAACATTTTCTTCAGCCCCATTCTAATGACTGCAAGAAGGCTGTGAGTAGGCTGCCATTGCACTAACCCATCTGCACGCTGTCCCACCTTTGATTTCCTTCCTCCTACCTACTGCTGTAGTCAAACAGCAATGATGAAAAAGACTAAACCTGATGACATTTGGTAAAAAATTAATTTTTTTTCCTCAGATTCCAAATCCCCGAATTATAATAATATCTCCAGGCTGCAATTGCAAAACTCAAGCATCTTTGATGGAAAACTTGGGAGAGGTTCACAAAGCTAATTAACTGTCATGCTAGTTTTCTACAATGATTCGTCTGAGTATGACAGTTATCAATCTGAACACTCTCTAAAGAATGCATAAAAACAATAGTTAACTGCTCCTTGAGGTTTTTGAGATTTTAAAGTGAAAATACAATAAAAATTTATGGGCTCTTTTTGGCTGTCATTTGAAATACCATTCTGCCAATAGTTTCACAGAAGTATAATCCAAACATGCACAGTGCAAAAGCTATAAAGGACTAGAAGATCTTTAGGGTCCCTTCCCAACCTCAACACTCTATGATTTTATAACTACCTTCTGCTTAAGGGGATTTCTAGTGTAAACGGAGTGTAAGGAAAAATTCTGAGAATCGAGGTGTTGGATGCGGCTCTGAGCAACGTTATCTAGTGAAATGTGTTCCTGTTCATGGCAGGGGGGTTAAAACTATGTGATTTTTAGAGCCCTTTCAACCCAGAACACTCTATGATTCTATGATTTTTTTCTCAAAAAAAAGAAAAGGGCTCCATTTTGGAGATCTGAGAATGGGAATGTCTTCTTCCACATGGGTCATATGTAGCTCAAAAGGTCAGAAAAAGCAGTTGGACTTCTGGCCGTAATCATCCTTGGGTCAAACTTCTCTCAGTGGTGACAGAATGATATCTGACTAAAGCTTTTCTTTCTCTGAGATTTTATAAGGGAAAAGAGACAGAGCATGAAAGAGAAGGAGAGAATTCTTCAAACTGTATCAGCAGTATTCATCCATCACATATTTCATTACGCATGGTTTCCTAAGGAACTAGAAGTGCACACAACTGAATGACCGCACATATTTATATAAGTTGTTAATGTACTCCTGTAAACTATGTCTTTTTAAAGGTCAGCAGTGAAACCACAAGCAAATGTAGAAACAGAAAAGCATCTGAAAAAGTGTGGGGAAGAGTTGTCATGTCATGGAAAAACTTGACAAAATTATTAAAGGTTACAAGTCAGTAAAAATAGAATTATTTAGAACCTTGAACCTGTTCAATCACACTTACAATGCTCTTAAAAACCCTTATTTTACTTAATGGCCTGGAAAATAGGCAAGAGAGCTACCTCTTTTTCAGCTTCCTGCTCTTCCCTGCAACAGAAGCACTGATAAGAATTCTTGGATATTTTTTTTCTAATTATTGTTTGCACCTCTGTCTTTTTCTGGTAAATGTATAACTTGTGTAGAATGCTATATTCTACAATCTCTATATTGCACCAGAACAACACAGCCTTTTTCTGATCAATGGATTCTGATAGAAACTCTTGTCTCCAAGTGCTTCCCCCAGCGGAACAGACAGACAGCATAATGAAACAAAACAATGTGTAAACACAATGTACCCAGAATTAATGAAGTCTTTAGTCACAAGGTAAATAATAGAGACAAAGCAACAGGGATAGGCAAGGGGAGAAGAGCATAGGGGTTTGAACGACATTTTAATAGAGATGAGGAAAATTGACATAAGAAACCGGTCTATTCTTATTCTGGCATTTGTCTTAGAACAAGGCCTAGGGACCTAACCATGCCTGGAGCATGTTAAGGTTACAGGAAGAAAATAAACAAAGAAGATATCCCCAGATATTCAACTCCTTGAAAGGGAATGTGACTACAGAAGAGAGCTTTGATCTGGGAGGATGCACAAAACTTGCTTACCACCAGAACGTATTTTCCTGTAAAAGCAAGATGAAGTAAATAAACAAAGGACCCTTGTTGAAGCAAATTAAATAAATAGTAATTAAACCGCAAAATATATATTGTTCCACAAGGCATGGACAGATTAATGATACTGAAGCTATTTATGATGGTGCTATTTTTTGAAAATTCAGAGAAAGAGAGACCATATGTTGAACAAAAATGGTGCTACAAATTACAGGGGGAATACAGGGATAAAGAAACTTGTTAAGGTCAAAACTAAGAAAATATAATAGGTTTGGGATTTATACTACAAAGCTGTGGCTATGTCTGAATTAGTCTCTGCTGTCTGTTCTTGTAGATATCCACAGTTATTGAAGGCATTTTTAAATATCTGTTTTAGCAAGATAAGGTTAATTTTATCATGGACTAGCCAATTTTTCTCTCTGGGGACTATAAAGAGGTGATAAATCAGGTGTATAAATCTGTACCTGATTAGCTAAATCCCACTAGATATTTTCTGAATCTTGGGTTGACATCATGTCAGATGGAAGAAAACCCAAACTTTTAAAAGTATCTGGAGCCAAATCAAAACCATTCTCACAACAGAATTTTTCTGCAAGCCCACAAGGAAGAGTCTTGAACTTAAATCCTTTGCAGCCAGCTTGATGCATGTCTATGTGCTCTTCTTTTGGTGAGATAAATGTGGGGGATGTTGGATAAGAGGATCCTTGACTTCTAGGTGTAAGAGCAATAACTTGGACTCATTTGTACAGGAAAAAGAAATTCCACTGAGCAGGCACATGTGAAACAGAGAGAAAAAAGAAATCATCCATAATTCTTTAAGCTGCGATTTCCTCTGGGGAAAGCTACTAAGAAATATTAGCGGCAAGTAGAGGACAGATCACACGACTGCTCCTAGAACTGCAGAAGTTACCTGTGACGCTTGAGCAACATGGAGAGTTTTGTCTATACAGTACATGGTTTTAGGGAAGACATGTTCTGTTTACATGTATCTGTTTTCTCATCTAAGTCCAATAGAAATAAAGTACTCAGAAGAACTATTTTCATAAACAGAACATGGGTATAGTGTTGAATGGACAGCTGCCTTTCAGACCATCATTTGTTCTTACTGCACAGCAAAAGTATTTCTTCCTCAGCAGGTCCTAAGTATTAGGAAAAAACTAATAGCACGCTGTAAGATGACCTTAGTGCAACACAGATCTTCAAACTCTTAAATTCACTTTTAGATGTGTCTGTTTCTAGAGATGATTTAAGTGAGGGAACAGATCTGTAGAAGAGTGAAATAGCTGAGAGGGAACAATATATTAAACTTCTGATTGATGTGTGGCAGGATGCCTATTAATTTGCTAAGTGTGCACATATTGGCCAAACGCAGTATGATTGCTTTGAGATAAATGAACAAATCCTGCCAATGTGTATCAGTACCTATTTGCAACACTTACACCCTTCGCAGAGCGTTCTGCACAGCTGACAGGCTGAAATTCATTCATAAGTGTGTATATTGACAGGAATAAAATAAGAACATAACACAGACAAAAAATAATACCATCCCATATATCCATCTTGGGAGGTAACAAACTGAAGAAAAACTGTGTGCCTAACAATTCAGTGACAACACAGGTAATAAATATAGAGACTACAGCTGCAGACATCTCCACTTGAGCTAGAGCCCTAAGTACCTTTCTTTCTCATTGGAAAAATATAATTTACTTGTATTCACTGTGCCTTAGATGTCCTCATTATTTAAATTAAGAAAAATAGCAGGTAAGAACCCATAGTTAATGAGATGGGTGTCATCCCTGTATTCATATTCTGTTAGGAGCAAGAGCAAGGCTGCTTTCAAAACTCCTGAGTAGACGAGGACAGAGAAACCAACCAATTTTAGTGGTTGCTAATGTTATTTTCAAAGAACAAAAATACCCCTCCTCTTAAGAAGAAACTTCCCCTAAACTTCCAAACTGTGACCGTAAGCCTAATTATTCCAGTTACACAGACGTGCACTGATGCTGTTCTATTTCCTTTACCACAACTAAATGAAGGGTGCAGATACACAGCTTACAGCGATTCTACTGCTACAGAGCACAACATGCAGCAAGCTGCCAGATTTCAGCAAGTTTGAAAATATGGACCCATTTTAGAAACAAAAAATATCATCTCAGAAGTGTGTGAGCACAAGCCTACACCAAATGTTCAGTGCACAACATTTAGTAATTACTCTTCTTGATATGACTTCTGCCATTTTTGAGAGTGTAGAGCAGCCATCAGGTTAGGTCTGTGGAGCTGTGGGTTCATGATCTGAACAGCCAAATTGTGTTAACCACTGCACCTGTCAAAGCAGCTCCTAATCGATGGAGTCGGTAGCACTCCCAGACAGTACACCCTGCATGTTGTGCTATCATTGTTATTTGAGGGAAAATGGCAAGAGACAGAGAAAATAAAAATAGACTTGCAATTCAGTAAGTGTTTTGAATTAATGGATTTAGTGAGAGTTCTCAAATGAAGGGAAAACAAACCAAACATGGTAAGGTCAACAGTGTAGCAACTGTGGTAACAACTATAATTTGAAATATTTGAAATAACAATTTCTCCTGTTGCACCATTTAAAAAAAAAAAAAAAGAACAGGCACCTGAAAGCTTTGAAATAGCACCTTCCCAAGTACTCTTGAGTATTCCAGAAGCAGATTTATGTTGATATATCTCTTGCTGGTTTTAATCAGACTCTTACAGGTTCTCACACCAGCACTATATATATGCATTACTTTCTCCATGAAATAACATTCCTTACAACATACAGAAGGAGGTTGTCATTATCGGTAGCCCAGAAAAAAACCCCAACAACTTTGATCAGAAATCACAAATCTCAAAGCTAAGACTCACTTGTAAAGGTGTCAGTCTTTGCAGTCTTGGATTTTTAACACCAGATGGTACTCTCTGAAGGTATACATTGGAGTACTACATGACTCAGGTTGTTGTTTTTTATAAAACCCATAATGAAATGATTGTCTAAGGCTCAGTTTCTTTTCTTAGAATAAGAGAGCATTTGGAGGAAGGCAGACCTCATTTTTTAATGTTTTGACAGTTTGAGGCTTATTAATGCCTTATTTAAGAAACACACTTGAATGATGGTTTTCAGCATTTGAGCACTCAGATATCATAAAGTCAGTTTAGTGTGTGTGTTTTTTAACCTCTGTGTTTGGTCACCTGTGCATGACTGTGAACTGTTGAATGTTACCTGCTGGGTCTCCAGCATTAGCGTGCTTCATCAGAATCTCCAGTGAAGCAAACAGGAATTTAATTCCGAAGGTTTAAGGTCAAAATAACACTCAGACTTCCATTATATTTCTCTTGTAGTTACTTTACCAAATATGGCTTTGCTGAGTTTATATAATTTGAGATTCAGCACTAAACACTGTGCTTAAATTTTAAAATCCTTCAAACACAAAAGGAAAGCTTGAGTTTCCAAACAGTAACAGTATAATAACAAAAAAAATGTTTACAAGTAATAACATTCACAGTTCTATGGGATTGCTACTCCAATTGCAATTAAGGACTGCTCATGAGTAAATGACTGAAAATTATTAGATGAAATCAGCTAAATTACTCTTTGTGTTGTGTTAGGAATGGAAAGTGGGTGAAAGTTAAAGTAGGTAAAGTTGAAAGCATCTGAGAGGATTTATTAAACAAGGAGATCACTGACAGAATATTAAGTACTCAATTGAAACTTTGATGAATTGCACATACAGTTTGCATTTTCTGAATCCAAAAGAAAATATGACAGTCATTATGACAAAATAAAACAACAAAGAGTGGAATGGAATTAAACAAATTCACTGCAAGGTACTTTAGGAACTTTTTTTCCTTCTATTCAACTAGTTTTCTGGTCATGTGAAATAAAGATTGAACAATTCACCTTTGAAGCCAAAGTACAGGTAAAAATTTATTATCCCAAATCCACAGCATCAGGCATTCCACAAAACTCTTTTCAGTGTCTTAACTGTTTTGTTTCATACTTTGAACCACACTATGTTGCTGAAGAACATGCAGCATTTGTCACCTTTGTTGTTGACAGTTATAGAGCGTAAGGAGTTTGCTCATTTAATACACCTTCACTCCAGGTTCTTCCTTTACATCATATGGTTAAGTTCTACTCTTTTTTTGCCTCCCCGAAAGTTCATGTTTTTCCATCTATTCACATATAGCTGTCTATGTATTTTCAGCCTGAAATCTATAAATCTACTTGGAGAATATTTCTGAGATGTAAGGATATTAGAACTGTATCAGGGTCAAGGTACAGGCCAATGTACCCATTGTCTTTCAAAAAATCCATCACTCTGAACCTCCCAATAGTACAATAATTGCATGATGCTGCTAGAAAAAAAGTGAGCTGCATAGAAGAGTAAACATTTTTCATGTCTTTGGTTGATTGAAGTTGAACTCCTTGGCATGTGTGAAAACCCTGTCATTACCTGTAAAGGGCTCTTTGTTTTGTTTTTAATTAGTAGTGATAATATTATGAACAACAGGTAACATCTGGCTCTCCTATCTGCATCTGTGAGTTGCCATATCTAGCACTAAAATGTGGAAATGTGGAAATGTAGGAGAAGGAAGGGGACTTGTAGAAGCAATTCCTAAATGAAACACTGATTTATCCTGCAAAAAAAAGGTCTCATCTGCTCCACAACTGAAGTTCACCGTGTAAAATATCACCCCATCCAAATGCTGGAAAGTGACTGAAAGGAAAGCTTCAAATTTCCTCCTCCTTTTCTCTTGGTAGTACGTATTAAGCGTTTGGTTTATGTTGCTATCAGTTACCTAAAGGAAGCACTGCAGAGCTGTAAGCGCCTACGAGCGTGTACATTTTAGTAGTTTAGTAATTAAGCTGGCATTATAATGCATGTCAACAATCACAGCAGGCTTCAATGAAGAGCCTTATTAGAACAGATACTGAAAGAACACCAGGGTGGTCGTCACAGATTAGCAGTACTGGCATTAGCAAATGGACATTGTGAACTCAGGTAAGAAAACGTAATTTATTAGTTAGAGTAATGATAATGCTGTTAGCTCCCGTGGTAGCTAATTAGAGGTGCCAGATAATGCTGATTCATTTAAGGATCTGTTATTGTTTTCTATTACGGTTCTAAAATATACCGCTGTACTGTACAAAAATGATTAAATGAGGAAGCAGGTCTTTAAAACAGATCTGTATAACTCTGAAGCAGAATTTAACAAAAATAGTTTAAACAACAGTATAATATATTAATAAATTAACATAACTCTTCCCAAGAGAGCTGTGAAGCTCTAAAATTCACTCTAACTGGAACAAAAACTAGCTGCAAATCCTTGACATAGAAAAAATAGGCCTGTGCACAAATGATGAAAAGTGGGCTCTTCCCTTCAGGCTTGTTCTCAAACTAATGGCTTTAAGTGACTCAAACTCTTTCAGTCATAGAATGACAGAATCGATAAGGTTGAAAGGGACTACTGGAGGCCATCTTGTCCAGCTCAAGCAGGGGCCCCAAAAACACCTTCCTCAGGATTGTGTCCGGATGTTTTTTGAGTATTTCCAGAGGAGGAGACTCCACAGCCTCTCTGGGTGACCTGTTCAATGAAGTATTAATAATTCCCTCTTCGACCTCAGATAGAAGATTTTACTTTTTAGCCCATCTGAAGCTTAGTTCTAGCAGGACCTCCTGATGTCTCTTCATATTATCAACTTATGCTCTACTGTATTTACCAAAACTTTACCTCCCAGAGAGCCTCCCCCATCCAGGCAACTTCTGTAACCTTTGTGAGGAGAAAGATTCCTCTCTTTCGTGTTTCCATCTGGGCCTGAGTGCAGCAGCTGAGAGAGAGCAGACCGCTCTTTGCTGTGCAGCCACACTCTGATGGTAAAACCCTATTCTTAACCTTACTTTTTACACTGTTTGCAGCAAGGAGCAAAGGAATATAAATATTTTAATATGCCATATGAAAGACAAAGCAGTAATTCCACTGACACTTCTGACTTAGCATGCTGAATACTTCGACTTAATACTTGATAATTTGTGATGTTAAAGTATACATCATCTCATCATCTTTGGGTCTCTTGGAGTACAGACTTTAAAAGTTCTTGATTTTGGTGTCAAAAAAAGAGAGTTTTCAGTGTTTCTGTTTAAATGAAGTTGTATCAAGCCATTCCTCTGTTGATAGTTTACAAGAAACAGATGAAAGTGGATTGAGTTATCAGGCTATGGAAGAGATAACATATGAATTTATGAGCAAATGAAATAGATACTCTGTACATGTATGAGCACCAAGATCCCTTGGCACAAAGGAGCACTATTGTGCTCCAAAGAAGCTCTTACTGTCTGCTTGGACAATCAGGCACATGTTGAAGTGTTCCTAAGTACTCATTGACTTGATAGTAGCTTCAGAAGAGTCTATTTGGTCAACAATTTGTGTTCCTGTAGATTTGCATAATAAACCAGAAAAGCTTCCCAGGAAACACTAGAATCTCTTAGGTCAACCACCATATAATTATGCCACAAGGGAATTATTTCACTGTAATCTTCCCTGAGTTCCTTTCTGAAAGTGTGTGGATGGGTTTATTCAGTAATTTATTCTGATTTTTCCTAAACCAGTTTATGAAAGAAAGGAGGTGAGATGTTAAAGCACCACAAAACATGAAATTCCTTGCCTTTTCCATGATAACTGAAACTGTACCTTTGTCAGGATATGTGCTGAGCTGAGGACACAACTTCATACACAAGCCCTGGTTGCATCCCAATACCAGTGACATCTTCCCATGAAGAAGACTCAGCCTCTAGTGATCTTGAGTCCACACTGTATTGTTAAAATAATAGAGCTGAAAGTTAGTCATTAGTCATGTATAAAGATATTTTCATTGAATAAGCTGAGAAAGGGAAAATTAGAAGTCTGTGAGGCTTGACCAAATACCTAACTCCTGAAAAATTTTATTTGATTTCAATTTGAACAAGAATTAAAATGCTATTTAGGGTCTCCAGAGGCTACTAAATCTCTCCTACTGTAGCCTACATTTTTTTTTCCTCTGAAATTCTTAAATAGAGAAGACTCACCTGAAGCATCTCCCACATATGCTATGCCTCAGAGAGCTGTATTTCTGAAGTGCACAGGAGAATTGGGTAGGAAACAACTGGGACTTGGAAGTGCTCCTTGCCAGCAAAATGTAAGTTCTGTACATGCCAGAAGGATCTGGCAAAAATTATTAAGAAACACACAAATATAACTTATAAAAGCAAAAGTCTTACTAAAGTAATGAAGTGAGAAATTAGACCAGTTGTCCTTTGAAAATTATCAGTCAGCTGTAGCATCTTAAAAATTTGGACATGCCTATTTGTAAATCTAGGAAAAAAGGCTTTGTTGTAACAGTCACTCAGTTTCTCTTTATTCAGCCATGTGATTAGCAAGATGCTATTAACTTTTGTGATTAACAAAATATGTTTAGATGTCTGCTTTATATGTTTTCTGGTGACATATCTAGTGGTTAGATGTCTATTTGGGCATATATTATGTTGTTAATGGAGTTGAGACCAATGAACTCACAGAAAGCAGAGGCAGCTTTCTGTGGAAATCAGCTGGAATCAGCTGTGATTATTTATAGGGATTAAATAAAACGTGTTTCAAACCAAGAAAAGAGGTGGTGGGATACCTGGCACGTCTTACAGGACATCTAGGAGTTAAGGATGTTAAAGTGAGAAAGAGTTTTAATAAAGGCTAAGTGATGGAGAAAAGAGGAAACATTGGTGGCAGGGAGAATGGAAGAAAAAAATCACTTTTCTCATTAATGATGTGTAATAGGGTGCAGAACAACCCTGTTGAGTTAACTAGTTCACACTAGAAAAAGAAAGTCTTGAGATCATAGATTGGAGAGAACAATTCAGTGTTGTCCGGGGACTGCAGTACATGTCCTTTTTTTTAATATTTTCTTTTATCCCTGTGATCCTAGATCATCCAGAGCTTTGTAAGTTAAACTTTTTTTACAAACTGTTGACTCTACTGGAAATCCAAGGATCATCCCATATTGCTTTAGGCAATTTCAGCCTGAGGTTAAAACAGCCAGTTCTGAGACAGTCAGGTGTGGAACAAATAAAACCTCTGTACAGTAAGGGCATTACCCCAGAGACCCAGCCTCAGTGCTTCTTGGACTTCTGCTTTTCTGAATATATGCACTAGTTTTGGGAATGAGTATTAGATTTACATGCTAAAATGACCTCAAATTCACTTCTTAAGAAAAAGATGCAAAGTACCCCACCTGGGTTGCAAAATGAATGAAGCAGAAATTCTTTGTATTGCTGAGAGAAAAACACAACCCTGATTAAGTCCAGACGTAGCAAAGATATCTTGAATTTTATCAAATCATCTAAAGACTGATACCCAGTTATTAAGGTAAATGAAACACTCTTGCATTTTCCCAGTTAGAAGAATGAGGAAGAGAAGAGAGATTACGAAAGAGATGTTACACAGATGGTGAAGGGTCTAGAGAGGAAGTCTTGTGAGCAGTGGCTCAGGTCACTTGGATTTTTGGCCTGGAGGAGACTGAGGGAAGACTTCATTGTTGTGTACAGCTTCCTCACAAGGGTAGGCAAAGGGTCAGGCACTGATCCCCTCTCTGTGGTGACCAGTGACAGGACCCAAGGGGATGGCCAGAAGCTGTGTCAGGGGAGGTTTAGGCTGGGTATCAGGAAAAGGTTCTTCACCTAGAGGGTGGTTGGGCACTGGAACAGGCTCCCCAGGGAAGTGGTCACAGCACCAAGCCTGATAGAGTTCAATAAGCATTTAGACAATGCTGTCAGGAATGTGGTGTGACTCTTGGGGAGTCCTGTGCAGGGCCAGGAATTGGACACTGATGATCCTGGTGGGTGCCCTCCAACTCTGGATATTCTGTTAGTCTATGATTCCATGTTAGTTGCACTTTCAGATCTCTGGTTTTGCTCCTCTGTAAGGCTAACAATAGGAAGGTGGCAGGGAACACAAATACACGAGACATGAGATTTGAATGGAAAATACTGCAATGGAAGGAAAGCAGAGCTGACTTTTATTTGATGCAGCTGCTGTTATTCAAGGACATGGCCCTCTGGCTGCCCTGTCATCAGATACCTTTGAAAGATCCCCAGTGTGAATGACAGAGTGGGTCAAGAATGACCCAGCTCAATTCCCATTTTATTGTTTTTCATTGTAATCTGATTATCTGGTGCCACCATGTGTCAAAGTGACATTGTTTGACAACTGCATGAAATTCACAGGAGCACAGGAGTGTGCTAGGAAAAATATGTGCTTCATTCAACCCTTTCAACCTGCCTTGGGGACTGCATGCACTTTTTTTTTGGCTTCTAATCTCTTTCCCTTACAGTGCAAATAGCTAATAGCTTGAATAACTCTAATTAAACATCACACTGTGGAAGGTATGACTTGTCAAGTAACAGGTGACTGGTACAGCCACCTGGAATCAGGAATACAAGGGGCTATGATGACTGAAAAAAATCTAGCCTTAATTTTTATGTTTAACAGTGCCAACAAATGTGGAATCTACTAAAAGAGTGGGAATATGGATTGTTTATTGATTAAAGATAGCTTAGAATCAAGTGATTATGCCCTAGCAAGACCATTCAATTTTGGCCATATTTTTACAACTGCACAATAGTTTATAAAATGTCTTTACACATCAGGAGTTCATTTAAGGTTCTTTGTAATTATCAGATCCCTATTTTCCTTCAGTGCAGTACAGAGAACTCACAGAACAGAGAGTTTAAGTTGGAGGTGCTATTTTAATAGAACAGTCAGAAGCTGCTGCAGGCACAGGCCCAGAAATGCAATACAGAACATAAATTATTTACCTACAACTGCATAATCAGGGTCGTGCTGGAAAAGGCACCCAACAAACAGCAAGGTGCTATGAGAAGTACTGTCAACATTGCTGTTAATAGACTGACTCTCAATTTTTGTCCCAGCATGTGTGTTGGCTATTGTGCTGCTGGAGATGATGTCTTTCAGATGAGATGGAAAATTAACTTCTGACTACATGTGGTCACTAATGATCCCATGCCAGCCTCTGTAAGAGCAGGAGATAACCCAGGTGTCCTTTGGTTCAGATAATTGCATTTTGCTGATCTAAATTTCACCTGTGGTTTTAATTAGATATGATATTCTTAACTTGCTGCTCTTACCTGTTGTGTAGGCTCACTGTTTATGGATAAGGTCTCATTAATGTCTCCATTTCAGGGAGACATGAGTCTTCATGTTTGGGATAAAAGTTCTTAGTGGGAGAACTGTCCCACTGTTATTTTTATAAGGACACATTCATTGACATTTTGAAGAATGACATGGAAAGGAGATTGTGCCACCAGTGCAAAATGAAGAGGGCAAAATTCCAGTAAATTATAATTTACTTCTTTTCTAACAAGCTATTAAAATAAATATATCATGAATTAAAAACATTTGAAAAGAAACTGTGTGCCAGTGAGGAGTAAAGAGCTTAACCAGGCTCCTAAGCCTCCAGATTTAATTGTAATTTATATTTCTGACTCAAATCCTGTGAACCCTGGGAAGACAACATGGTAACATCATGTGGAAAAAAAAAAGTGAATAAAATAATAAATCAGATATTTGCCTACATTGCAATCACATGATAGAATCCTAAATCCTTCTTAGGCCAGCCCTAAAAGTGACCAGAAAGGTTGAATCATGAAAATTTTATGAAACTTTTATAAGGATGTGGGATCGGTGTAGTGGCGTTTGCTTGAAATTCATGCTGAGAGATGAGTTCTCTCTCCCCCATCCCTGGAAATGTTCCAGGCCAGATTGGATGTGACTTGGTCTAGTGGAAGGTGTCCCACCCACGGCATGGGGGTTGGAACTAAGTGATCTTTAAGATCCCTTCCAACCCAAACCATTCTGTGGTTCTATGATTCTATGATCTGCGCTCACGTGTGCAGCTCCTTAACTGTGTCTTAAATTGGTGTTTTGATTTGGAAAACCAGATAATAATAAGTCTTCTGAAAAAACCCCCCAAAACCTGTAAACTACGTGAGATACACAAAGAAATCTAGATGCCAAAGTACTGTCAAAGGAGACCAAAAGACTTCAGCACTAAATTAAACTGAACAATAGTTTTTAATGTGACAGTTCAGAAAACGTGACTGAAAGCTGTGTGTGCAGAGGTGTCATGTCCTTGATCAGGTTTCTCTGGGTAGTACTTTGCATCTGAAATACTGTGTATAGACTGTTCCTGTCAATAACCAGTGAGGGAAACAAACAACAACAAAAAACCTCAGTCAAGCTGGCAGCTGTTCATGGAAGGGGCTGGAAAGGATTCATGATTAAGGGGCTGAAATGACTAAATAATGAGGAGTAATTAGAAGGCTAATTTATGACTAAACATTTAATTTTGATGATGGAGGTCAACGGGAGTTTAATCATTAACTGTGAAGCAAGATTTATCAGTCCTCAAGAGAAAGTTATTTACCATTATTTTTGCCATCATCTTGCCAGAAATTATTTTGATATTTATGAATCATATGCAAAAAACCCCCTTTCGTGTGAGGGCTATAGCTGGAAGAAAAAAGACAAGAATTTTGTTCAAAACAAAGTTTTCCCAATCATATTTCCTAAGAAAAAGTGATGCAAATCTAGGTGGCTGACATGTGGGTAAATTGTAGCAGTCAGGTCTTGTAGAAAGAGGTAACTAAGGTGAAACCTCCACTGACTAGGTGATCAAACATGATTGAACCTCCTCTATGATTATTTTATATGACTTTATGTGATCAGTATCAAAGTGGATTGTTCCATGAAGACAACACAATATTATTGTCATCTCTATGCTCTTTAAGGCAGCTGAAGTAATTTGAGAATAACCATGACTATCTTTTATTATTGTGAAAATGTCTCTTTCAGATTTCATAATTGATGGTAATTTCAGCAAGGAGGTTTTTCTTAAAACAATACTTTTGCATTCCTACCAAAAAAAAAAAAAAAAAAGTATATATGTGTTCACTTCTATTAGCATACGGCACATCCTACCTGACTTTAGATTTTTATGATACAGCCACTCCATTTGAATCAGTAACTTTGGGTGTCTTTATGATCAGTGAACAGTGGGAAAATACATATGATGAACTGCAGTGTGTTTTTTTCTTGAAATGAGAAGAATAAAATGGTGGAGTTTTTAGTCTTCTATATCTAACCATATCACATATATATATGAAATGAAGTGAATCCCACCTTTATTCAAACCCCAAAATGTTAGCTGATATGACCAAGGCCATGGCCTATTCTTCCTTGAAGAAAAGAAAGAAGACTCTAAAGGAATTAGAGCTGAAAAGTTCCTGAGCAACCCTAAATGGACTTGTTTTGGGCATGAATTTGAAGTAGATGAGCACTAGGAATTAGGCCACCTCACGTGGTTCTGTGAAATAATTCACACTAATTGTAAGCAAAAAGTCCTGAGAACAGACTTAGCATGTTGATACATCAGCACTTTCATAACTCATCAAAAACTATGCAAAGGACATATTTGAATGTTTCTCTTGTCGTTACTCCCTCTAGTTTCATCAAAGTAAAACATGAGACGGACCCTGTTCATCTGTTTTAGGCACATGCTCTCTATTTCCCCTGAGAGATAAAATTCAGCCTTCTTTTTTTTCATGCAAAATTCCATGCTCTCTTTATTACCTACTGATTTATTTTCTCTTAAAAAAATGTTTAAGATCCTTCTTATTATTTACATGTACCAAGCTGAGAACCATTTAGGAGACATTTTTAAACCACATCCTTGGTTTGATAAACAGATAAGCCTATTATTAAGTTAGTTTGTTGGCAAAATTAGAAAAGGATAATTAGTCAGGAGGAGAAAAATAGGCTTCAAATTTCACCAAGAGCAAAAGGCATATTTCAAAGAAATAAATCCCAGTTCCTATTCAAAACATTGTTTAAGAACTATGCCATAACTGACCCTGAACTGTCTCTAGCAGTTCATAGAGTTTGTCTATTTAAATGCATAATAAATCATACATTAAGGAAAAACAGGCATTTTGTTCTGGGAAAGAAAGCAAACAAATCAGATGAATGATTTTCCATTTTATAAAGAAGGGAAATCAGCTGGATGACATTTTGATGTTTTTAATTTTATCTTCACAATCACTTATTTCACTTTCTTTCTAGCACATATTTTACCACTTAAATTTGTTTTTACACAAAAGAAACTATCTTTAACCTCTATTAAAGTAGTACATACAGCTTTCAGACAGATATCAGTGCCCCATTACACTTAGTGTTGTCCACAACAAAAAAGGCCATCATAGTTTCCAAGACTAAAAGTTAGAAAATTTCACTTCTGATATCCATAAGGATTTTCTGACCGAATTTTTTTGCATTAAAAAAGACTACAGGACTATTGAAGACAAAGTAGCTACAGTCTTGTGAGTTTTATAACCTATGCATTTAGCAAATAAACCTCACTTCTGCAGCTGTTGATTATTACTTTCATTATTATGGAGAAAAGTAGTCCTTTATTTTGGCCAAGCACTTATGCTTACTTTCTTTTTCAATATGTGTGTAAGCTAATGGTATGCTAATCCTGGTAATGATTTCAAAAAGACACTTGAGTAATCCTTTTAATTAAAAAAAATTAAACTCATATTAATTGAGATAAGAGGAAGCACATTATTATCATTAGAGTTAGAAGGCACGCTTATTGCAGTCTCTCCTCTAATTCAAATTACTAAGAAATCTGTGATATAGTAAGCCTAGCATTAAAGTTGTGATGATGAATGCTAGTATTTTTTTTAAGTAAACCTAATGTTTTACCTTTTAAACTGAATGGAATATATCAGTCATAAAGAACTTGCAGTCTGATTCAAATCAATGAAAATATCCAAAAGATAATACAGGTCCAAGAACATTTATCTTGTAGTTCATGGGGGCTTCTGTTTTTTGCTTGAGAAAAAAATGATGATCATTATTAAGACCCTTTTGAAATCACTCTTTTGAATGTATCAGAGACATAACTGGTCAAAGAATCTTGAGGTCACAAGTGAATTGATGAAATCAATAGGAATCTTCCCATTAAATTTGATAGAGGTGATCTACTTTTCAAGGTGAACAGCTGTTTATTTGTACCTACGGATGACAAAGCCACAATTTTGGCCTTCTCACATACTCTAAAACTGGAAGCAGGTAGTGTCTCCAGGGAGATATATGTTTACCAGTCTGTCTCCTCGGCTGTTTAAAAGGCCCATGTTTTGGGCATGCCCTGTCTAATATTCACAACTGAGATGTTTGGTTTGTGTTCTCTGGGCACTCGTAGAGCAGCTGTTTATTCAGCTTTTGCACTTAGAGGATGCAAACCACTTGGCATCATGTTACAGCTTCTAGATTGAACCCTGCTAAACCACAAGCAGAGTCTTTCTCATGTCCACCATCCAGTGACCTAGAGACTGGTAATTCACCTGACACGCTGTAGAAACAGCTCTCAGTTCCACCTGAGGTGTTTGTGTTTGTATCTGCTATCATCCAGGTAAATGCTTTAATCAATATCCTGATGTTTGAATTGCTCATTCCTCCCAAATTAAAACACTGCCTGAGATCAGCAATAAATATTCACATCCATGAAGAGAGAAAATGTGGCAGTGTACTTAATTCTACAGCATTTTAATTAGAGAATATAGTAAAGGAGAGCTAGAGGTCAGTTCAAGTTCAGTAAATACTTAATATAACACTAAAAATATCCAGTATTTCCTGGATTCCTCTGTTTTGCCAGTCTTTCAGGGAATACTTACTTCTTCCAAAACAAAACAAAAAAAATGGTTAGAAGTTGGCAAGGCCAGGAAGTATTTTAGAAAAATCCAGCTAATAGAAGGAATTAGAAATGCAACGTAGGTGACCTGGTGAATACCATTTTAGGAGAAATGGCTACCTTCCTATCTTCCAGACATGATCCATAAGGAAGCACTGGTTTATGTTCCTATCTCCAAGAGAAACCTGATTCTTGTGAATCCAGAGATGACAAAGGACATAGTAAAGATTGTCATCCCCCATTTTGAATTGGTTTTCAATCAGTTCGTCCTCACTCAATTTGATTCATTCTTACTCATTTTGCCAGTGGCTTCCAGAGGGCAGAAGGCATTAATTGTTGGTGGTTTAGTTCTTTGCTGAGTGGCACTGGTTTAGTTCTTTGCAGAGTTTGGGTATTTATTATACCAGTCAAAAGGAAGATGCTCCTGCATTCTGCCTTGGAGACCTTAGTCTAATATATAATCATGATAAAGTTGCTTTGTGCACTTCTATGAGCAAAAATTTGTAGAAAGAAAGCTTTCTGTAGTTTTGAGAATGAGAGCTACAAGACAACTTGCCAATATTTTGAGTTTAACATGAATTAGCAATTCTATCTGCATCCTAAAAAATTGACATAAACTAAGATATGATACAGTCAAAAATCATTCTAAGAATAATTACTGCACATAGGATGAAATGACAGAGCAATGTCTGGTATGTTCAGATCTTTTTCTGCATGAAGGGAAATTTACATTCTATCTCTACTTAATTGATGAGACATGAAAATCTCCTTTATGTTCTGGCTTCTGTAAAAGTATTTTCCTGTTTCCTTCCCATAAAAATCAAATAAATACTACCTAGTGCTTAGAGTTCATATGATTATTGACTTCCTTATAATGCATTTCACTGAAATTCATTTTATTGAATTTTTATGATGCTGTATAACTGGTTGTTAAGAAACATGACAATGAAATTACATGGCTACAGAAAATGCACTCCTGTCATTCCAGACTGGTCAACAAACTTCTGTGCTAAGACACTGATTTTCTCTTTTGATATACTTATGCACTGGCTTTTCTTATTGCAGCCAGGCTCCTTAAATTCAGCAGTCACAAAAAGAGTGGCAAAATAAAATAAAATAAAAATAATAATAAAAGACAGCAGTGGTGCAAACAGGAAAGAAGCACAGAGGAGAAAGACTTGTAAGGAGGGGCACATTTACATTTTTGGCCACAAATGACCACCATTAAATCTACACATGGTGTGGACCTGCTGATACTGAGGATTTAGAATAATACAGTTTCAATGGCAAAACAGAGAACAGTTCTCAAACTACTATAAAAAATGTTAATGTACATGGAATATTATGAGACCCTCTAATAGCATCCTCAATAAATGGATGAAGGAAGAAATGAAGATTTAGGCTTAAGTGTTGTAAGTGTTTTGCTTATTTAACTTAATTGCCATGGATAGAACTATTTCTGTGATCATGTGAAAAAAAAAATAGACGAGTGATTGGGAGCATCAGAACTTATCTATGGAAGTGAAATAAGCTGAGAGGGCCACTCATGGGGCTTGGCAGGGCTGACTGCAGCACAGCTCTTCCCTGCCGAGTTCCCCTGAGGTTTTTGCATTGATTGCTTTCACTGTAAGAAATGACCAGCTCCTGTGGAGAGAAACTGTCCAATTCCTATAGAATCTTCTCCCTGTTTGAGTTAAGAGTATTGATCTATATTTATATTTATTTTTCAGACTTTTATTAAGTAATTAATTCTTTGATCAAAATTCATATCTTGCTTTGTCTTTGACAAAGAGCCTACTGTTTTATTGTTATTTGTTGGGGTTTTGCTGCCTTTTTTTTTTCTGGAAGGGATTTTATTATTTATGAACTTGGTCAGTTCGGTTTTCTTCTGTATGATCCTGGAAAGGAACATGACTGAACATCTTCTGAACAAAACATGAAGCTTTATAACTGCTGCTTCTGCAGCGTGGAGTTGTTGGTGGTCTTTGCTGAGTCAGAAGTTACCCATGCAAGAGAATAGTAAGATTAAAATACAGTGGGAACATGTGAAAAATATTGTTACTTTTGCAACGTTTTTATTGCTGGAATAATTAAAACCTTTTTATTTTTTAGCCTGTAACAGAAACTCTTCATTTTAATAGTTTCATAGTATCCATCAAAAGTCCTTTAGTAAGTGATCATGTTTAAGAGACATAAATATCCTATATTATAAGATGCTTGCTTCTTCCAGTCTATTTTAAGTACTGCAAGAGTCATAATGAAATGTAATTTCATGAACCTCAAAATACTGAAGAGGTGGGAAGAAAATAATTCATTTTAGGCTTATAAGTTTTTCTGTCAGCTCAAAATCTTGTCCATACAGAACAAATTAATTGAAATCTATTGAGGACTACGTAATTTACTTATGTTTTCTGGAGTAGACACAAGTTCTTCGAGTTCTTTCACACATTTCAAAACAATTGTGTCAAATTTTCAACAAAGAACCAGTGTTTCAGTGGTTAAATTTTAAATGTCTGCCCATTACAAGTCTCTGCAATCTATTCCTTCTCAGTAGGTTGTTGTCTGAAAAGCAGTATCACTGACCCTTTCACAGCACTGTGAAATTGCTCCCAAATCTTATTGTATCTGGTAAAATATCAGAATATGCTTAAAGTCATGAGTGGCCACTTGTCCTGTCTTTATACAAATATATTTAAATTAAAAAATATTTATGCTGGAGACCTGTGAAATGGAATTTGAATTCAGTCTTTTAATTGAGCTCAAACATAAAACGTATGTTAAATTGAAGCAATACTAGTCAGAGAAGCTAATTCAGCATGAAAAAGAAATACCTGACCTAGTAAAATTTTGTGTTATTACGTCTCTAGAAATCCCTTTTCTTCAACCACATTCAAGAAGAGAAGCAGTAGGCTTCACAGTTTGAAATCAGAGTCCTGTGGCTCTCTCAGAAACAAACTCCATTCAAAGTATCTATTTTCATATTCTTACACTTTCTTGAAAGTTTTACACTTGCACAATGTAATCCTACAATTAAACTTTTTTATACCAAGAAAAACATTTAATAACATTTCAACAGTGGAAAGATGTTTAGGGAAAGTGAAGACTTTTCACATGATGAGCTAGTTCTTCTGCAGTGAGTCCAGAGGTTAAGCCATCCAACCTTTTCCTGACTGAAACGATGGTAACACCAGAAGCTCTGAAAGAAAAATAAAAGATGTTGATCAGAATTGTTTGTGACATACACAGTTAACTGATATGCCTTATCTTTATAGTTTGCACTAGAATGTCCTCTGGGGTTGGATCCACTTTTTAAACTGCACTAAAAGCTTTTCAGTTTCTACTGTTGCTATGGAGCATCAGTAATTCTCCTTTACAGATAAAAAATCTGTATTAATGGCTGCAGTCATAGTTAATAATACAGACAAAGGGATATAGTAGGTGGATAGTTTACAATTCATTTGCTCTCACAGATTCACTAAAGTCTTTTTGACTAAACAATTCATATTAAAATATCAAGAGGGAAAGAAGAAGAGGGGGAGAAACAAATAACACATTACCGTCTCATGAAGAAACAAATATAACAATCACAATGCTAATTACCCATATGATCACTGCAATTCTCAACAGGGTGATTTGTTTTGAGTGAAGTAGAAATAGATGAATTCTCAAATTGCATTTGATATGCTTCTCTTCTCATAAATTTTGTCATTTGATCATCAGTAATGAAATGAATGTGTGTTTATGTGCAATATATATTTTTATCAATTCAGAAAAACACCAGTCTCCCCAAAGTAAAGCTGGACAACTCTTAATATTTCTTGTGCAACCGGTTTAGACTCATACTCAAGTAGGTGTGTCCTAATCACCTTAGTGAGTTACCATATGACTGCTTACCTCTTACTACATATTTTCATACCATGCTTGTCACTGTCAAAGTGTAAACTAGTTCAGTTTGGTCCAGTCTGTGGTGACAAACGTTTATGCACAGTCAAAGTGCATCTCATCTGGAAAGATTTCACAGGCACAGTGAAGGATGTGTGAGGATTTGATAACTCTTTGTAAGTTGGATATCTAACTGAGTGCTCTTCTCATGCCCCATTGGGTGTTTGCATAATGAGATCGTCATTTCTTCCCTGTCTTTTGCCCTATCCTAGCACAGCTTGATTTATAGGTATATCTGGTCCGTAGATGATTTGGGGTAATCAGACAAGCCTGTTTGCAAAATCCCTGCTTCATTCATCCAGAGTTTAAATTCACATATAGTGAATGAAATAAAGAAGAGTAGGAGAAATTGCCATCTAAAGAGCCATTTCTGTTCCTAAGTGAAGTAAATTTTCCATAGGTTACTGACAAAATTTTTAAATTAAGCAAAGTTTGCTATCTCAAGAAGAGCTTTACTTTTCCAGGCAGCCATTCTGATATTTTGTGTCTGTGTTGGTGCTGTACCCACAGCTGCATCTTGTTGTGCTTGGAATAGTTCTCTGAACAAAAGTCATACTGCAAAAGGCTAGACTCGATGGAAAAGAGAAATATATCAGTTGGTAACCCAAGAAGTTTGGTCATTTTTCATAAAACTCTCCAAACTCTAATCTTCATCTGTAAAAAGAGAGGGATAAAAGCACCTCACTGACCATGCAGTAAGAGTAGTCTGCAGGACAAAAATGTCTATGGCCTTGAAAAGAGGAAACAAAGGCAGCCAACATTATCCAAACTACACATTCCTGAGTGGAGCATAACAGAGGAACTGTGAGGTAAATTTACTCTCATGTTAGAGAAAAATGAAGTCTTGCATAGACTCTGTGTTGTTATGTGTTACACCTGGAAACTAGCCAAATTCCTAAGGGCCAAGGAAGCCAGAGCTGAGAGTACGCAAACTTTTTTCTTTCAGAAAAAGGTGACGCTCTGGCAGACAGTATAAAAGTTATATGTATATTATCTGATGACTAATTGCTAAAGGTTAAGATAACATCCTGCAGTGTTTTTGACAGGAGACCTGCTTCCGGGATTATGGGTAGCAGAAGTTACGTTCTGATTTCACTCCGTGCTAACTGTCCTGATCTCAGCTGGAAGAAAGTGAAAATAAATGATTGGCATTATGCACTCAAGCAAAAGATTTCAAGGGTTGCCATGCAAGGACGCCTCACTGCTAAGTACCCTCCACACGGTTTGCTCTGCAGTGTTGGGCGTAGCCAAATATGAATGCTGCAGTTCTGTTTGGATAACCACAGCTCCAGTAATGAATCTCATACGCATGTGAGAAGCAAATAAAACAACATCCTGTGTCTCCAGAGGGAAAACAAACACCCTTAAGTCTTCCTACCTCTATTCAGCTGGAAAAGCCATTATTTGACTTGCAATACACAAATCACAGAGATGCCATCTAATATGGCATGAACCTAAGATACTGAATTGCAAACGAACAGGGTTTGCCAGTGATTAAATTATCATTCAAGTGAACTTTGCAAAGTAAAGGAGCATGTAAAGAATTTATTTGGAAAGTTCCATTTGGATGGGCAAGTTAAATTGTCCTTTTCAAGATGCCACAGACTTTATTTTTCATGAGTTTGGTTGTTGTGTCATCATTTGTACTCGCACAGTTCCATTTTATTTGATTTATTTTTTGAATAGTCCATGTAAAAATAGAAATAATTCAACAAATATTTCCAAACATTAAGGAACTGTCCCACAAAGTAATGGCAGATTATTGTTCTGAAATCCAGATTGCAGGTAACAGCTAGTATAAGAACAGACTGATTATTTCTTTTAAAAACACTAGTAGTTTCTAAGATTGAAAATCTTAGATTTTCAATGATGCTATTGAGTCTCTAAGGTAAAAAAAGTGCTGATAATATTTAATTTGCAATTATATGAAAAGAGGTTGTGTATGTGCATAAATGGAAAGCAATACATCTAATTGGTCATTTCTCCAGATCAATATACAGAGTCAACATGCAGTTTTAAACATCTTTCAAGAAATTAGGATTGCATCAAGAGTAATATTGGTGTGTTAGTGCTAAATACAGTTTTGGGGAAAACGGTTCTGCTCTCTTGGAAACCTACACTATTTAGTCAGCATAAGATATTTTTTCCAAGACACTTTTCAAATGTAAGCAATTTTTTACCATAAATGATCTTTTCTTGTTTTGAATTAGGCTTTTGTTCTGGTAGGCACTGATAGGTATACAACATGTCTTTGTGAATAAACAATTTTTGAGTAAACAGTTTTTCCAAATCTTCCAAAACTCGAACTGAATTTTTCTGGCCATAAAATAGGGTTTTTTTCTGAGTAGGAACCAGCCTAAGTCTCTATAGTAAATCCGGATTCCTAACACTGGCAGTTTAAGAATTGCTGAAATTTCCAAAATATTTCCCAATAACCTTTCAGGTGTCCTTTCCAAATTATAATAAAGAAAAAAAATTAGATTATTTATTCTGAAACAGCTGGCTGAGGAACTGTATTGATTATTGTCCATCTTTTGAAATTGTGCAATATTAAGGGCTGGTTCAGCAACCTGGCATTACATAGCTACCCTTTCAAATGATTCTTCATTTGTTTCAAGGATTTCCTTTCCTCAACTTTCTAGAGTAACATTGAGCCAAACACTTTACCTGAGATTTACAAGTAGACCTATGCACTGAATTGTTGCTGTATTCCAAAAAGACACTTGTCTCCCTGACTCCCTAAGTTCTCTTTGTCGTTAATGAAGGAAATGAGATGCTTGAGGACAGGATCCATAGAAGCTAACTTGCTGCCTTGGGGATGCCTACTTTTTGCCTCATAGCAAATACATAATACAAATATGGCACTTTAGACTCTCTACTTCCTTTGGCATTCTTCTTTCAACTAGGTGTGCCTGCCCTCAGTGTCTGGGTGCTTAACTCCCTCCTTCCAAAATCTAGAAGAACAGTGATCTCTGCTAACAATTTCTTCTTGTCCCTTTACTCTCAGATAATGTACACCAATGCCACAAGGTGTTGCCCAAATATTGTTTCTTGATCACTCATTTAAAAAATAATTTATAAAACCATATGCTATGCATAAATCTGTAATTTCATATTTTATTGTCAAATGGGACTTTTTAAGTGCAAAATGTGCAGCTTTAGAGGAAACTCTCTTCTGAAGCTTGATCCTTTCATTCTGGAAGGCAGAAATACTGTGGGGTTGAATGGGGTTGGAATGTCCATTCCTAACACCATTGAAACCTGAAGGATTATCATGGACAAAGAGTTTGCTTTGATTTTCTCTCTTTTTCAGTATGAGAATGCATTTGAATTTAAGTGATAAGATGTGCCCAAATCTGATACATACTTCAGTTCCAAAATATTGGTTTATTTAATCCTTTCTCTTAGAAATAAATATGGATAAAATATAAAGTATTTACTGTGAGGTGCCAGATTGTATGCAGAAGTCGTAGTCCCATTTGTAATTCTGTGGCCTAACCACCGGGCAGAAAGACACATATACTGAGGTATGTGTTTGAGAGAGAGAGAAAAAGAGTACTAGAGGATGACTAAAACCTTGAATCTGTACTCATTCAATAAAGCTCAGGATGTTCACTTTATTTCTTCTTCCTTGACGTTTTCTGTTGGGCAAACAATTAAATCTTGTACCTTTACATTTAGATTGGTTTTCTCACAGGATAAACCTTGCCATGAGTGAAAATTTATTCAGCACCAATATGATTGCCTGCCCAGTTACTCATAAATTCAACAGTCCATGTCTGTCAATGTCTTCCTATCCTGCTTTTCACACTGGATAATTGCACACTCTCCCTGAGGAATCCCCCAAACAGTATCTCTCCATGGTGTATTTTGTTGCCAGTGCTGGGTTAAAGGTTTGGCTTGATAAACTTAGAGGTCTTTCACAACCTTAATGATTCTGTGATTTCCCTCTACCCTTCCCTTTTTCTCAGGCTCAACTTCACTCCTGATTTTTCTACCTCCTCCCCTCATGTGGTACATGGGCTAAGGAATGGAGACTGTGGTCAGTTCATCACACGTTGTCTCTGATGGTCCTTCTTCCTCAGGGGGAGGACTCTTCACAATCTTTCCCTCCAGCATGGGGCCCCTCCCATGGCAGACAGTCCTCAATGAACCTCTCCGCTTTTATAAGTTTGTATAAATATTCTCTCATCTGCTTAATCTGTCAAATCTCTCAGCTAATTCTTTCCATAAAGCTGAGTAACTTCTTTTAAAGATAACTGCTCTTATTAAAAAACTCATTATCATGTTATATCAAGCTAGGCATGCACACTTTTAAACATTGTCCTTGATTGAATACTACACGAATTACATTCACAAGAGAAAATGGGCGCTTATATGATACTTCTGACCTTTCGTGGAAAGTTAATGTGAGATCTTTACAGCTTAAATCATTAATCTTATTTTCAATGACCGACACCTCTATGCACTCCTATGCATATCCAGAGTCATCCTGATAGATATGTGTTTCCCTAGCAATCCAAATGTATAACTGTACTATAGCTGTGGCATAGAGGTTATATGTTATATTATATATAATTTGAGGGTGCTTATATGACACTTTTTTTTTAGCGCATCATCATCATCTAGAAATATTATCTATCTTGTGCTGCTGTTTCTACTATTTAATCAATTTTTTATTCAAAGAGAGGAAATATTCAGATGTACAGTATGTATAAACATATCGACTATAGATTGATTTCTGTGTCATATATTTCATTCTTTGTGAACATCCAGTATATATACTGTATATACTAATCTTGTCAAGAACTTTGAAGGAAACATTAGCTTGAAATTCTCAGCAAATTAAAATGAAGGCACAAGATTTTAAGCTGACTAACAAATGGCATCCTTTGCCAGCTTTATTTCTGTGAATATCACATCTGTAAATCTCAGTTTCAGGGCTGGATATCCCAGAAGCAGTCCTAGTCATAAAAGGCCTGGACAATTAAATATTTCTGTGATTTGAGGTGAAGACACTCAATAGATGAGTATAAATCTCCAGCTTAACCCACAGGGGAACTATTTCCATACAGAAGAGAGAAATATGGTTCTTGTTCCATTATCCTTATTGTTCCATTGCAAGAGAAAATGTAACTGAGTAGGGAAAACAGTGCCCTTAAATTTGCCTAGAAAGTAGAAAAGCTGACAAAATCTCTTCCCCTCCTTTCCATAACATATGTTGTTTTCTTTCCCCATTTTCTGATCAGCTGGGCTATGGGCCAGTGTATTACTTGTCTGTAAGATGCTGTTATTTACCATGTTTTTAACTTCGTCATGGCTCACTGATTAAAGATTCCAGTACTTTCAGCATTATGTGCTTGAACTTCTTCCTCCTTTTTGTTTTTTTTGGAGTGCATTGAGTTGGAATCTGGAAAGGGAAAGAGTGTTAAATAATTAATTAAGGCAATCATGCTTCATTAGATTTTAATCATTATTATTGAAGAAGAGATCGATAAATCTGTGCTTTTACCCAGGGTTTTGTTCTTTCCCTTAGGGTACCTGTCCTTCATTCAAAAACTATTGTGTCATATGCTTTATGAGTTAAAATGGAGACATAATAAGAAATCACTTTATTGCAATCTACCTATGAAATAATGCTGAAAGGGATCAATAGAACAATGAATAAAAAGTAAAGATCCATAAGGATGATTGATGTCAGCTCACTCCTTTTATTTTCTTCTGCTATATAACTTAGGCGAGAAGTGGTTAAGTGTGAAGGTGAATATTATCCCCAGCCTTTCTCCTTCTCTTTTCACTCTCCTGTCCCCACTAAATTTTTATATATTTAAAATTAAAGTCAAACTGCAAGCCATTTTCAAGCTTTATTGTTCGTAGAAAGGAGATTTTAGGGTGAAAAGCCTGATTAATTAGACCAGATTCTTGTTCCAGTATCCTGTTTCATCTCCATCTTGCAAGACTGTTGCAAACAAATCCCTATTTAGCTGTTACATATAAGTTAAAAATTGAGTGCCGATGGCAGGATATGATTATTCCTGTAACCACTAATACAAAGATCAATGACCATTTCTCCTCCTGTACTCCAGTTTTCCTTTTTGAAATAGGTGATAGTGGCTGTGCTTTTTTACTAGCTGCTGTTTGTTTGGTTCTTCAGTGCTTCCAAAGTGTCTTTCTCTGTTTATTATTTATCTTTCTGGGCAATGCACTTATCAGTGAATTCTTTTCTTTCCCCATGGGCAAGCTTAAAATTACTATCATAATGCAAGGTATTAATAATTATTTTTATCTTTTGGGGATTTGAATGCTTCTGGGGCAAGAAGTTTACACTAGTATGGAACTTGTTGAAAACCACAGTCATCTTCCTTTGACCTATTTTGTACAAGTCTTCCTTCTTTCCTTTCCTCCACTTTTTTGTTATAGACTTATAGGGCATGTTTATACCCACTACTGCAGAAATCGGAAAATTCCCACCAGTCAATTATAAGGTTGAAAGGTTGCAGATGTAAATATAAAACATTTTAGGGTGCTTATCTGAAGTCTCAACACTCCCTTTAAGTGATGATTCTTTTAATTTTCCTTCTCATTAAGGGTGGAACCCTATCATTGCTCTTGTGTGCTGAGGTTTCAACCAAATTGCTGAATGGCCTGTTAAGAGCCACTGAGAGGCAGCCAGGGTGCAGAAAGGCAGTAAGATGGATGGGCTTGTTGATGCATTGCTGTCACAGCTCTTCAATAATTACCCATATGTTGGGAAAGGTTTAGAATGTGCCTGTCATTCCCATGCTAATTACAGGCTGTTGCAAAACTCATTTTTCATTACTGGGATCATGCCATATTTATGGGATTTGATGAGTTGTTTGTTCTGGGTTGATGCACTGCAATTTTGTTGGAAGTTTCACATTTGAATTGCAAATAGATTGGTGGGATATATTTTTTTTAAACCTAGAATTCATTTTAGGTAACCCAACAGACAAAATCTTGACTCAAATAAAGTGAGCTCAATAGGCAGGAGAATAACATTTTGTTTGAAAATATTAGTCTGTGATTGAAAGAAACAAATTTTTCAGACTTTTACTACACTACAGTTGTAGTTAAATTAAATAAAAATTTCTTTCATTTCTCATCCTCATTCCTCCTCTTTCTCAAAGCTGTGAGATTCTCATTACCACCAGAACTAACTTTCCCATTAATTCTCCTGAATTTTAAAGGGGATTGGAAACTATGATTGCACTAAAATTAGTTTGACTGGATTTTCACAGCTTAGAAATAATTTATATAATTATAGTTATAATACTTTATAGCACCTTTCAGGAAGTATGCATTTTTCTCATCCTATGTAACATCCTACAGCTATATTATCCGGTGATTCTCTGAGTTATTGGTTCTCACCCTAAAACCAAAAAATTTATGTTGAATATTGTATACAAATAGATAAAATAGAATGTGTGTGTGTATGCACACACAACTGTACAAGGATACCACTGAAGGAGAATTATTTTAGTTAAAAAGAAGATGTTTAATAAGTGGTTCAGGTTTTACATTGACAGTTAGTTTCCTAATTTTCAAACTTTGAATGCAAAAACTGGTGTGAGGTGATGTCATCTGCAGTTTTTGTGAGGGTGCTGCATCCTCTAGAGATCCAAATATACGGTATTTTTTTTGTTACATGCGTGTCAGTGTCTGTGCTGCTGCGTGTTGCAGTAGACATTGCATGGGGGAGGCCACTGGTGATAACAACAGAGCTCTGGATTGAAGCTGGTGTCCTGCAGTGAGACTCACACACTGAAGAGGAAAGAACTCTCTCCTGAGTGCCTAAGCTGGGCACCTTCCTATGAGGAGACAGCTGTATGCCCCGGTGCCTCCCCACCTGAGTTGCTATGTGCCATCTCCTGCACTGGATTGAAGAAATATGAAATCCAGATTCTTGTGTAAGATTTCCCTGGATTTTCTGTCACTGGAATTTCTCCTCTACCTTTAAGGTGTTAAGAGTTTGTTTCCATTGGCTTGTTTAGATTAAAAAAAACTTAAAATGCGAGGGAAACAAAAAGCAAAGAATTTGTCCAGGTTTAGAAATGTCTTTAAAATAAAGGTTTTAAACTGATACTGAAACATGGTATCTTTTTATTGAGTGTCTGGGCAGAACAGTACCTGAAAATAACTTGGTAGGAGATGCTGTTCCTGTTAAGCTTCCAGCTGGGACTAAAAAAAACTGCAAGAAGTTTTATCAGTGATTAAATTTTTACAATATTGCCAGCCTTAGGATGTCAGATTTCAAAGATGAGAATTTGCATAAACACTTTTTAACTGTTAATTCAAAATTTGAACCCTGAGATGTAAACCTTGCTGTTACCCACAGTGGTGCAGAATCACCTACTACAGGGACACGAGGAGATGTGTTTGTTTACTCCTTTATCTGGTAAAGGTTATATTCGAGTGTTTGGTATTTTTATGTATCCTTTACACAGCTGAGCAACAGAAGGGGTGTAAGGATCATGAGAAACTAGGTATTCTGGGATAAAAAAGAGAGGAAATGGCTGTGAAAAGTCATTACACTTTTGCTTTTCATGTTATTTCATTGAGATGATAAGAAGAAAATGAGAGGAGCAGCACAAGAAACACGAAGTCAGAGCACAGTGTGATGCAGTAACTGAAGAGCTGATAAATATTAACTCTTTTCCAAGGATCAGAAGTTCCTAGAACAATCCATAGAGTGCTGAATATATGGATTTTAGTTCTTTCCCCCCCCCCGCCCTGTAAATTACAACTGGAAATAAACTGGTTTTGTTTGTTTGTTTCTTTAATCTCACCAAGACACATTCCCACATTGTTTCAACAGTGGTTAGTAAACGTGTTTAGTAGCATGACAGATCTTTAGATTGCCTGGCATGATTCTCTTCAATATCAATGATCATTAGTAATTCAATATTCTTTAAAAAAAAATAATCTGACTGTTTAAGGAACATGAGTAGAGATTAATTAATTATAAATTTTCCCTTGTTCCCTTTCTCCCCACTTCGTCTTTTAAGTGCTTTTAGTGGGAGTATTTTCATTATGGCAGGATAAAGGAAACTGGTTGCACCCAAGAAATTAAAAAAAAAAAAAACTCTAAATATTAAAAACCAGATTAAAACCATCTTCAGAGATACCTTGTAAATCTTTATGGCTAATTCCCTGGAAATTCACCCAAATGTCATGTATAGGCACTTGGGGCAATGAATAATCTGGACTAAAACCACAGAAGATGGGACAAGGAATGTATAGGACCTAATATATCATGAAATGTCTGGAGGTCTCATCTGAATGAAGAAGGGGTAAGGCCTGGGTGGAGATGTAGCCTCTCACTGTGTCTAGCCAGAAAACAAGCCCCAGAAAATCTCAGAGTTAGGAATATATTGTTAAATATTTGAAGACAAATTAAAAATTACATGGAAGAGGATAAGGAATGTTGTGAACTAAAACTGGGAACTAGTGCCCTGGTTCCAGCCAGGACAGGGTTAGTTTTTTCAGTAGCCAGGAGGGGGCATGGCTAGGACATGGAGGTTATTCTACACCACCTCTGATGGGATAGGGAGTCACTTCCAAGGAGAAGGGGTTCCCTTCTGTTCAAGTAAACATGACATTTTTCCAAGCATTTGGAGCACACAGAGACAAAGCAGGAGAGGGGTCTCTCCATCATTAGCAGTTCCCAGATCTGTCATTCAAAGGGTATTCAAGATGAACTAGATTTCATCCCTTTTGCCTCTACTCCCCTGCCAGTTGCCACAGTCAAAAATTTTTTTGTGGCAAAAGGGTGTGTATCATACTCTACACCGCAAGGTCAAGACAAACAGCGTGGCCTTTTGCTAGTTATTAAAAACCCAATCTCACTCACTAGGCTACACAGCGTATCACTCCATCAGCCTAAAACTGCAAAATAATCTGTGTGTACACTGGACACCCATAACTTTTTCCTTCATAGACATGGCAGTGACAACCAATTTAGTCTTTCATCAAACATCCTGCTGAAAGACACACTGGGTGCCAAGGAACAGCAGGCTGTGCAACTACAGGGGGACCTCAACCAAGTCCAGCTAGGCCTCACTACAGAGCAACTCCAGATCTGGGATAAAAAAACCCAGCAGCCATGAAAGGAGAGAATGGATGCTTCTTCTGGGAATACGACTCCGTAATGGTGTCAGCTTCATAACCTGCAACTCATAATGTATTTATTTTCAATTATTTGTAGCTGAAGCTGTTCTAAAGACTATGGCATGAGGTTAACACAGACAGCTTAATTTTTCGAAATAGCTTGTGTACTGTACTCATGATACTCTCAGTCTTAAGATTTCCATAACGTGTCAAGAATTAATGTTAAATACAGAAGCAGCTCATGCTTCTAGAGTATCCATTAATCTTTTTTCCTGAAGTTAATATTTACCTTAGGTAGGTCACAGATAAAATTGAACATGCATGGAATTACTTTTTTTCTTTTTTAAAGTTTCTTGGATAATTACAGTAATAATGAAATAATAAAACCAATGAAAATAAGAAATATGAACACATAGCGTATTTATATGATAAATTTAAAATGTTTGGAAATTTTGGGCAATGAAAATCTTTTAGCCTTTTTTCCGCAGTGGCATATGTTTCAGTTTTACAAAGTAGAGTGCAAGGTACATAAGTGTATCCTGTAATGTAGCCTGGCTGGATATATGATATGTTAACTACTATCAGATCAAGTAAAAAGCAAACAGAGCAGTTGTGAGACTGACACACAACTGCTGTCTTCACATTTCTTTACACGTGGCTTCTTCACAGATAGTTCAGTTGAGGTCACAAAGTTTTTGCTGCTTTAATACTCCAAGTTGTTAAGTCAAGGAGAAAAACACGGAATGACAAGGGCAGGCTGCAATCTCAGAGATTCATAAATGCAAGATGTTCACTTCATATTTTAGTTCTAGTCTTGGTAGCCGAGCTAAATTATTATTAACCCGGAGATTTGATGTTAGAGCAATGATGATGTGCAACTGAACAAAAAAAGTGCACTAGAAGAAATATTGTAATCAGAGCATGAGATTCATTGAAGAATATTAAGGTTTTATTGATTCAGAGGCTTTACCAAATAATGTCAGTTCTCTGAGCATCAACTCTTTGACCATCTGGTCTTTTCCACGAGAAGTACTGAGTGCAGTAGATCTGGTACAGAGAATGAAAGCTGTTGTCAGAAAACTTCCATCTCTTTGTGCACATATCTACATCTTCTTTCTATTTTGCCTACAGGAAAAGGGTGTGATGTCAGAATAACAGACTATCAGTTGGGCCCAAGCCAACAGAATTAAACAAACACATGGATTCCGGTAGCAATATTTTTTAAAAACGCTGCTCCTTTGATCTTTAGGAGATAAAAAATTATAGACAATACTTTTAATGAACTATATTAGCTTAAGTAAATATCCTAAAGCAGAGTCCTCCTGTAATAGTGAGTTCCCACAGATCTTTTGATAGAAATACAGGTGCTCAGCAGGTATCCAGATCAGTGTGTTTATTCTTGACTAGTGCTAACATAGAATCTTATTCAGACTCTGAAAGAGAAGATGATGGTTACTCTGTGAAGAGTAATTTCCAGAAGAGAAATGTTACATTGCCTGCTGAAGTGAGTTAACTCTTCTTCTAACACAAACTGCACACTGCTTGTTCAGGAGTCCGAATTTCCCAACATGCCTTATTCTGTGTTACATCACTGGAAGGGAACAAAAAGACAACCCAAATCTGATTTAACATGTTATGACTTTCAAAAAGGGCTGAAATTTCCATGTCTGAATTAAAGGTTTTTTTGCCAAAGGGCTTAAGACAGGCAAGTAAACCAACAGCCTTTTTTTTTTAACAACAAAGATGAATATATTTAGCATCCTGGAAGACATCAAAAACTGCAGCTGTGGGAAAGCCAGATTTTTAAGCCAGTCACAGCACAGACTGCTCTGGAAGAATTTTCCATTGGTGATAGAGTCAAAAGTGCTCAATCTCTGTGGTTTCTATTAAATCAGGATCAAAATGCTGTATTGCTATATTAGCAATATGTAATTGACTGGCAATCATTGGACTATACATCCAGGATCAATATCAGCAGTACAACAGATGAATCATTTTACCAGACACTCACAAAATGTTAATAAATGTGGATACAGAACAGCCTGTTAGAAGAATTTTCCAGCTTCTTGCAGTGTTCTGTGTGAATCTTTCCTTTCTCATGCAAGCTATGAAAACAGTAAGATGTTTTTGTATAACTATCTGGACACCTGGTGTTTGTCTGAGTCTTGTTTATGATACACTGGTGTAATGTTTTTGAAATGGGTGTTGTAAGACCTTAGCCAATGACCCTAAGGGGTGGTTGGTTACTGACCAATCTCCTTGTGTGATTAAGACATATAAGTGGACAATTAATTAATTAAATAACACATTTTCCTGTTGGCTACGCTTGGATTCATTTCCTCATATCTGCTACACAACCACAAATAAGCATGTACAAATTCCAAAACATCATTCTGTAACTAATCCCCATAGTTTTGAATCACACAATCACAGTTATTTGCAAGCTACCCCAACAAAAGCTCAAGTTGCAAGCACACGTTGGAACTGCAGGTCCTACTTTCTCACCCCTTCTATGGGTGCCATAGGTTCTCCATCTTCGCCTGTGCCTGTGCTGCTCCAACAGTCTGCTGAGATACCCTCTAATAAGAAAGCCCCCTTAGGTCCCACTTACTGACCCCACATGGTCAGCCCATCATGGTTCTTCGTGGCATCTGGTAGGGAGATACTCCAACAGTCCTTGGGTGGAGGTTTTAATACCAGTGAAACTTCTGGAAGTGTCAGTCTTGATCGCCACTCTGTTCATAATCCCAGTGTATCTTTCCACAGTCACACACTTTGATAATTCTTTTAGATGTCAAGCAGACTCATTTCTTGTTTGGAAAGACTTCTGGTAATCTGGTTTAATATGATTAGTGGTTTTCATTTTAATTTCCTCTCAGTGTTATCAGTTTTGGAGAAAAGACCTTGTCTGGCACTTTCAGATATTACATTCATATAAGCTGTGTACACTCACAGTGTTAACTATCATCTGTTGTTATCCAAGCATTTTGTCAAGAGAGGACTTTTCAGCTCACTCTACAAACAGGAAAAAAAGAGACTTTTTTTGGACTGGACACTTTTTGAGTGTGTTTGGATAACTGTTCCCAACCTGAAATTAAGGGCATATTATCTGTTGTGTGGAAGAAGAGATCTCCCACCAAAATGTATGCCAGATTATAGGGTTCATGTGGGATTTTGCATGTTTCCAAGATCAAGTCCTGCTCTTGATCAAGCAGTGTAGAAACTGTACCTTGGGGCCCTGTTTCTCAATGTCCTCCATTCTGGGCTCTCCCTGTCTTCCACTTTCTTCTTGTAGAAAGGATTTTTTTTCCTTGCAAATGCAAATAAAGCCTTCTCAAATTTCAAACCTGAATGCATTTAGAGAATCAGAAGTCTTGGTTTTCGGTGGGTCCAACAAAGTGGCTACCATTTCTGTCAGTGACCTGCTCTCAGTAAATCAGCATTTCTGATCTTTATGCTTACCTTACAGTACAGTGTGGAACAGCTTTTGATTTTTCAGCCCCATTTGACAATCATGAAACAGCATCCTCTTCATAGATATATTATTTTTTAGACTAAATCTTTTCAGACTAATTATTACAACAGTTTTACAGCTCTTCAGTAGCAAACTTCTTCACTTTTCTCTTAATGTTTCATGTCTTCATATCAGTTTCTTTAAAAATAATTTATAAATTATTAGATGCCATCTTTTTTTCCCCTCTGTTTTTTCTCCCAGCATGCCATAACTTCAAAATGAAAGTATATCTCTTTTCTACTCCTGATACACAGAAAGTTGAGCTTTACGCTTTAAAGGCTAAACCCTGTTTCATATTTCCTGTCTCAAACATAAATGTTTTTTTTCGTTTTGTACCTGGTCATCACCTCAGTAAAAATCCATTCATATTTCATTTCTCTCACAAAAACTCCTGTTCCAAAGTCTCTGAGTGCATAGAAAAGACTTCAGTATTTTATCAGGTGATGCGAGCTAAAACATTTTTTCCTCATATAACAGATTTATGGACTATAAAAGCCAGAAGTACCCATTAAGGTGATCTAGTTTTGAATTCCTCAGTGAAAGAGACTGTAGTACTTCATCCAGTACTCCTTTCATGAAGTTTAACAACTTGATCAGATTATAGCTCCAAAAAAATGATATTTAGGACCTGTTCTCTTTTTCTTTTTTTCTTTTACTTTTCTCTGTTGAACACCTGTCGATTTTAGCTGTCCCATGAGTAAGGTGGTTTTAGGATAGTATTTAGAGTACCTTGAATATTCTGGGGACTTTCAGCTCAGTTATGGGGAATTTCACATCCCTAGTTTAGGGAGTTTAAATGACTGATACTCCAGAACAGAGAGTATCTGTTCCAGGAACAGGGCACTTGAGTAAAACATTTGCATTTACTGACTGTTTTGCTAGATTTAGCATTTTGCCTTCTGGAACTTCAAATTGACATCTGAAAATCAGCAGTAACAGTTTTTTCCTCTTATTAGAGGAGTCTGATGTAACCCCATTAGAAATTATGCAGCAGGGAAATAGCAGCCCTAAAACCACCCACCCTTGCAGCCTGGTACTGTGTGCAGAAAGTTTATACTCTGCTTAAAGAATGTTGGCAACATTTAGAAACAATGTTGCACCCTTGCAGCCTGGTACTGTGAGCAGAAAGTTTATACTCTGTTTAAAGAAATGTTGGCAACATTTAGAAACAATGTTGCACCCTTGCAGCCTGGTACTGTGAGCAGAAAGTTTATACTCTGTTTAAAGAAATGTTGGCAACATTTAGAAACAAATGGGTCTATGGATTTCCAAGATGTAGGACTTGTTTTGAAATTTGAAGTCCATCTTCATCCCTGTTACACATTTGCACAAAATATAACTTTATTTGAGCTTTCAGTTTTTTATTTAGAGTCATCCTAGTGAGTTGTGGTGGTTTTTACTCTAAATGTTGCCATCCGACAGAGGAAAACAGAGTCTCTCTGTCACATATACTGTTATTTATAGCTCTGGTTTGGTTAGCAGAAACTGTGGGTATGAATTGACAACACATTGCCCTTCAACTATTTTTACTCTGCTCTAAATGTAATTGATACATGCATTGTATTGTTAATAAAATTATAACTCTGTACCTTTCCTGTTACAAGGTATTTCATTGATTGATCGATGTAATTTTATTTTGTATACATAAGAGGTGAAAGGAAGATGAAAATAATGTTTTTATTATTCCTTTGGTAGGATGTTAATTTCTGGTACAAATATTGCTGTACTACAGACGAGAGTCTCTTAAGGCATTCTGAGATTACATGACACATGTAGGATGCTGATACATAGAGGTCTTTCCTTCTGATAAGCAGATATTAAGAACTACTAGATAAGCTGCTAGAACCTTCTCTTACAAAGCTCCAAGCAGAGAATATAGAGAAAAAAGAAGGTGTTATAGTCCCAAAGTCATGGGTAGAATTCAGCCAGCATACAGATTTTATTCACTAACAGGGTAGCTATTTCATGGAGGTATATATAGCCAGATACGCTTCCCGTAGGACATAAGCCTGCTAATGCAGTTGAAGCTTGTTAATGACTTTTCATAGCTGGGCTTTCTGATTTGTCTTGAACTCATTAATGGATCTAATCCTTGGCTTCCATTCCAGACACCATCAAAACAACATGGAAATTCTCTTTATGCAAATATTTCATGTGAATTGAAAGTTAACTAAGAGTTTTGAATTTTGCTTTTTCTGCTTTCTTCTCTTTTTGAAGCTAGGAATCATGCTTACCATTTTCCAGTTTTCCAGTGGTTATCCCATATTTGCTAAGTTCTCAGAGTGCTGAGATGTTATCAGCTAAGATTGTTAAGTATAGCTGAAGTAATTGTTCTGAAATCACCCAACATACTTAAGCATACCAAAACCTGACACTTTCATGTTCTCGTCCTTCTTTTCCAAATGTCCACCCATTGTACACACTTGAAAGGTCAGATAAACTGTTCTACATCAAGCCACAAGCTGTGGTCCTTTTCTTCCCTCAGATACTAGACATGCAGCCTTTATTTAAGCCCTGATGTTCTAACTAAAACTGGTTACAACTGCATGTACATTCTTGTCACTGTTTAAAGAAGTTGCCCCCCAAGGTGTGTCTCCAAAACCGGAGTCAAATTCTGTTTAAATTTGTAAATCAGGATATCATATACCAGATGGTCAAAAAAAGGTACTGAACAACAGGTAGTGGCTGATGAATGAGAATTACCATGCAATTTCTGTGCAATTATAGCTCTGTTTTGGACTCAAGTTTTCTTTCATCACACCTTAAAAGTAACACAAAATGGATTGAAGAATAAATAAAAATTTTTAGTAATGCAAAGGGAGATTAATTATTTAAATGCCTTACATATTTTCCTTTAGGAATTTAGTGTGATTTGGCAGGTGTAACTTCTCTTGGCTCAAAGCTCATCATGTTAATGAGGCTGAGACCTAGATAAACTGTTCTAATACTGTGTCCTTTTGCCCTGCTGCTAGGTGTAAAATGCTGTTTCTTCAGCTAATCTCTATGTGTGGTTTGCCATCAATACAGGGCAATTGGAAAGCATCTGGCTGGAGAAATTCCCAGGAAGCCAAGCAGATGATGAACACTGTACTAAGGAAGTGCACAACGGGATTAAAAAATCTCTAACAATAGCTGTGTGTTTGTAACATAAAAGTAACAAGAACTTCTCTTTCCTGCATCCCATTATAGATAAAGTTTTGAGAAACAAGTAATGGAAGGAGAGGGCAGCTGGAATAATAATGGTGGGGCAAAAGCCCAGGAGATGGCTTTAAACTGAAAGAGAGTAGGATTAGATACAATATTAGGGAGAAATTCTTTACTCTGAGGCTGGTAAGGCACTAAAACATTGCGCAGAGAAATCATGATTGCTCCCTCCTTGGACTTGTTCAAGGCTGGTCTGGATGGGGCTCTGAGCATCCTGTCTAGTGGAAGGTGTCCCCACGCATGGCAGAGGCATTGAGCTAAATAACCTTTTAGGTCCCTTCCAACCCAAACCATTCCTTGACTATATGCAGATAGGAGGATGAACACTTGTAATTCCACAAAGTGACTTCAGGATCCATCCCATCCATTTTTTTTCTGGCAGTGGCAATTTGTCGGAGATGAGGATCACAATGTACAGCAGCCAAACAGGAACATGTTCAGGAAATATAAAATTAGGCTTCTCAGAGCAGCTGCAAACTCCTCACATGTTCACATATTATTGGCTGGCCAACATTTTTTTTTGTTCCCTTGAGTCACAGTCTGGAGTTTGGGCTGAACCCTTTCCCCTTGCCTTGCTCAGGAAATCTCAGGTCCAAGCAAACACTGAAGTGACTGGTGTTTATATGGACTGATTCACATTCCTCTTCCTAGAGAGGCAGCAAGTCCAGACCATCAGGGCAAGACCATGTTGAATACAAGCACAACTGCTTGCTAATCAGCAGCATATGGCATCAGTATGTGATCATCCTAAGAGCTGCATGAGCAAGGAGAGCTCCCGGCTACATTCTAGGGCTGAAATAGACAGGTGACAGTCAGCCAGGATGATCCTATGTAGCAGAGGTCACAAAAATTAAAAGAAAGAAAAGCAAAACAGTGGGGTAACTGTGAAAGGTGTATGCAGAGATTTTAGTCCATAATGCTGCTAGAGGTGATTAGAACTGGGACTTCAGTAACAGGTGGACTTTATTCCATGCATTAACACAATAGTGATTGACAGCAGGAAAAATCTGTGGATGTGACCCATGTGAATGTGAAAGCTTATACCCCATTATGCAACTCAGGCAGGCAGCTGGAACAACCACAAATCCATGACTGAAATGCAAAAAAGTAAATTTATTTCATTACCTCGCTAACCAGAGAATCCCAAAGCAATGCCGGGGCAGAGACACGTGAGTGGGAATGCAGGAACCATCAGGCTCAGTCCATCCTGAGAGGTGGCAGGGCTGTTCTTTGCACCCACTTATTGAGGGCCTAAGCACATGAAGCTTGCCATCATGCTGTGATCTCTGTACTTTTCATGATCTCTGAGCTCTGATCTTCTCTCTCCCAAAACAGGCAGCTCAAGCATGTCCCTGAGAGTGCTCCCAAGTCTGTCAAAACACTTATGTTATGTCTACACAGAAATTCTACTTCTCAGACAGGGGATAGGCAGCAGTAGGCATAATAGATGGGATTTCCCACATTGTTATTTTTCAGATCTCCGTCTGCAAGGTCACTTGAACAAATCTACCATCCTCCTTGCCATTTTTCTGCTTTTAACTCTTTCCTCCTAACAGCCACATCATATTTTAAAAAGGCACCCTGCAAGGGCTGTAGTGGTAGAGCAGACCAAAGCTTCTTTCTTGCAGCCGGTAGTAGCCACTCAGCTGCTGCAAGCCATCCAAATTCCACTAACTTTATAGAAAATAGTATTAATTTGCACTATCTGAATTGTTGCTCCAGATCTTACAAAGTAAACCCTACTCTTTCTTATTTTGCTTCAAATGACCACACTTTGAAGTGTCTCTGTAACCAGTAGGTGACAGCATAGTGTCACCAGAAAAATGGAAATTATTAAAACTAACAGAGTGAAAACATGGGAGCTATTTGGATAGTGTTTTGAGGTTTGTTTTTTTTTTTTTTTTTTTGATGAGTCTTTTTTTGGTTTGGTTTGAAGTTTAATTATGAAGTTAGACCTTATTATCATTGCTTAGTCGTGGTTTTTCTCTTTGTTAAGCAATTATTTTTATTTTATTTATCAATTTTTTAATTCTTAAGAATAGTTAACCCGTGGGCTTTTGCTGGCAAAACATCTGAGGCAGTATTTTCCTGCCAAGAAAGAAAGAGCTGATGGTATTTGTCTATGAAGAGAAACCACATTACACTGGAATATATGTTAATAAATGTGTAATATCTATTTCAAAGGATTCTATATTGTATAAAACTCTTGCTTAATGTGTTGGTAACATAACCTAAAATATTCTCACTAATGAGAACAAAAAGTCAGTTTTTGGAAAGGTTCTTGGTAGCTTATTTGTTTCCCAAAGCAGATGTTTACCTTTGTTTTGTTTGAGGAATTTCTGAGACAGAATAAAAGGCTATTTAATAAAGTCCATTAAGAAAGATTGACACTACATAAGATGCACAAAAAAGAAGCAGGCAAAATGCTAAACTCTCTGAAGAGTAACAGGCATTCTGCAAAAAAAGACAAATTTCATTCCCTGGTGCAAATTCCCCCTTTGCCTCATTTTGTTTTATTTTTCCTTTATGCTATCTGGTGTAATAATCCCTCTGAATACCTATTTAACATCTGCTATGGTATGTGATTTGCTCTGACAAGTGAATTGTTTCAGTCTTGGTGAAGACCATACCTAGGGACTTGGAAATTCTGCAGCTGCCTGACTATATTATGTACCAAGCAACTTTAAGCAGTAGCATGGTTAATTAAATTGCATTTAAAGGTATTTCACACTTGAATTATGTATGCAATGGCATAGCAATACAATGCTAATAGGATTTCTCCATCTAAGGACCAAATTGTATGGCTTTAGGTTCGCTTGTTTGTGGTGGGTGGTTTTTGGGGGACTTATTATGTTTTGGTGATTTTTGGATGGTGAATGTCTTTGCTATAGTATGTATGAGGGAGAAGGGGAGTTGTTAGACACTTTCTATAGACTTTTTGACTGGGGCATCTTCTGCTCTGTGCCAAGTACTTCTGATGACTGCAATAAAGAATTGTCCAGCCATACAGAGATCATCACTCTGCTCCTTTGAGTAGCTGAGGAACAAAATCTGATTTCCTGACAAAATACTTCAGTGTGTATATTGCATTACACCACCTACTAGCTTCGCTGTACATTTAGTCACACTACAGTTCTTACATGGAGTGAATTGTGATGGAAGAGAATTTCTATGAGAAAACAAAAGAAAAGAAAAAACCCCACAACTCGCCACCCCTCTCTGATGCTGTGGGATTATTGTAAAGAAAATACTTCCATGCAAAACTGTGTGTTTTAATGTGTGGGTTAAAACTGGACTGTTCTGTTGTAATGAAGACCTTGAGAGACATCCTCCTTACCTCTTGACAGGTTTCTCTACGTACTGAATAACTGCAATGTGGAAAACGTAGAATGAATATAATGTTTTATTGCATCTGTGTGTATCACAATCTCTTTCAAATTGAAAAGACCAGACTGATCGTTCTCTGGACTCTTCTCTTTCATACTGAGCTGTGTTTTCCATGTAGATCAGAAAGGAGTGAGTGAGTGACCTCCATGTGATCCATGCAAAGTCTCAGAGGTAAGAGACAGGGTGGTATCTGCTTTCTTCCAGTCTTCAGGAACCATCTCCATTTGTCACCTTTCAAAGACAGTCAAAAGTAGATTTACAATGGCACTGGCCAGCTCTGTTGGAACTTGTGTATGCATCCTACCATATTCCACAGGCTTATGCAAGTCCTATTTATCTAAATCTTCCTTAACCTGAACCTTCTCCAACAATACTAAGTCTTCCTTGTTCCAGACTTTCCCTCCAGAAGACTGGTTTTACCAGTACAGACCAAGGCAAAGAAGGCATGGTCTTGTAGAACACCTCATCAACTCCCTGATCATCTGTGTTAGGAACTTGTCATCAACATACTCCAGAAACCTTTCAGATTGTGGGTTGTTGGTTTGGGGTTTTGTTTGTTTGTTTGTTTGTTTGTTTGTTTGGGGTTTTTTTGTTAGTCTGTTGGGGGTTTTTTGCCTTGTGTTGTCCCTTCAGCAGATAATGTGTTGGTTAGGCTTTCCAGCTGAGTTTGAACTGTAGCTTGCTTTCTCATCTACATGCATACCTGAGAACTAAGGCAGCCATGTCCTCTTCCAGAACATTTGATTTATAGTCATAAGGAATTGTCTCAATATTGCTTCCTGACAGGGTTAGCAAAACAAGTTACTATATGCCACAGGCTTTTTCCAAACTTCACTCAATGTACATATTAAAAAAGGCACCTCTTTTGTATATGAAGAAGGTAAACATTTTCCCAGTTACTGAAAGTACAAATTAAAAACGAAACAGTATGATAGCATCTCCCGTGTCTGTACCGATACATTTCAGTAAGCAGTTTCAAACTCATTAACTTCTGATGGTAGATGTCCTACCAAAAATGGAATATCTGACACATTGGTGATTAAAACTTCTGTAATGTCATCCTACAGGTAAGGCAAGTCTAGGTGATTCACAGCTATGAAAATACTTGCTTATGAAGTTGTACGCACGTAAAAAACATTTGCTAAGACATATCTGGTTCTAAAGTTCTGTGGGAGGAGAGGCCTGACGACATACTTGAAATTGAAAGAATACCTCATTTGATTCCACGAGAATAATTTTGTGGCAATATATAAATATATAAATATGTCTGTAAATATATAAATTTTGTGGAAACCTATAAATCAGGTTGCATAAAAGAACCTGACTGGATTAGCACTGGGGATTTATTTCCCTATTTAAAAAAAACCCACAAACAAACAAACAAACAGGAATCCTATGAAATTTTTATGCATGTCTGCCTTTTTATCTCCTTTTCCTTCTTCCCCCAGCAATTTCTGAGCTCTTTGATAATTTTCAAATAAATTTAATAGACAGTTACAGTTCATTAGGATATTTATTTTTACGAGTTTCAAGAAAACCATCAATCAAATAGGAGGTTGTCTCATGGTCCTATTGAGTAAAATGTAGTGTGAAATGACACATATATATATTTGCTGTCTGGCAATGTCCAGACAGCAAATGAGCATTAGTGCAGTTCTGTATTGGAGTGCAACCCGCTTGAGAACAGAAGCCACAACCTGTGCTGGACTCCAGGATAAACTTGGAGATATTGAAGTACATAGGTTCTTGAGAAAATTTTGGAAGTTTGAAATATCTTAGAAGAAATATAGGAATATGGGAGACAAGTCATCAGGAAGGTAAGCTTCATTAGTTTTAACAGTCATTGGAGCATCTTCTTGCTAACAGAAGCAACTTGAATACTGATTCTGCTTGCAAGTGGTGTCATTTAGGTGTCTTGTTAACAGGACAAAGGCAAATTCCTGTTGCTGCACTAGACCACAACATGAAGGTGTCAGGTCTCATTAGAGATGTAGGCAAGACTACCAGAATATACATGGCATGTGTGCTGCTTCTTTTAAAAGGCTGCAAAGCTTTCTCTCAGAAGTTTGTGGTAGTGGAAAAAAAAAATAAAGGCAAAAATCTTCCTACTGTGAATCAACTATTTCACAGTACTGTTGTTAAGGAAATAGAAATTTGAGAGCCTTTAAGACCTGAGGGTTTTCTGCACTTCCATCTTTGTGCTACTGCATCTGTTTGCAAGTATGGACACAACAAAGCTGAGACTATACCTTAGAGATGCCAAGATATGCAATACACACATGCCCAGCCTCACAGACTGACACAGAGAGCCGTGCCTTTATTGTCCGCTGGATTAATACCTGTGACACCTGCACAGACATGGACAAAACAGACAGCTCTCCCTTTTTCTCCTCTCTGGCCCACCAGGATTTCCGATATGCACGCATCCTCAGTCTCCTGATCCACAGACACATGAGCGTCCACAAGTCCCTTGAAAACAGACCACATCATAAGTCCTTTCTGAATCCATGCTCAAATTCTCTGTCCTTTTTCTAGACCTCAGCTTTGGTCTTGTGAGTTTCCTAAGACTGGTCTCCACCTCTCCCACTTGACTTCACTGGCAAGTCATCCCACATACCCACACATGTAACAAAGGAAAAGGTCACCTGGAAAATATGACAGTTCAGGTGGTAATCAGGGGTGGGGCTTGGCCTGATCTGCAACTTGTTTACATAGAGCTTACACCTTTTAATCCCCTTTTGCTTCATTTTTACATGCCTGTTCCTTCCCAACTCTCTTTGATCCAATCCTTTACCTGCATTTGACCCTTCCCCTAAACATTTCAGAAGTTTTTCACGTTCACTCCATCCCAAGGTATCCTGTAACAAATTTTACACTACGCTACCAGCCTCCTCAAACATCCAATAATAGTTTGGGTTTATATCCCAATAAAGCTTGCTTTTCTCCTAGAAGACCCATGGCAGTCAAGCTACAATTAAGTGGTTCTTTTACTGGCCCATCCATCTGTGACCTGAGAGCTCTTGCCCTTCATACCATCTCTGATCCCTCAATGTCATTACAGTTCATATATTTCAGGGTTCAATTTTTTTTGTTCTTCTTGTCTCTTGACTTTGGTCTTGTTTTATATAATATTGCTGGCAGACTCACAGACTGGAGTTCCTGCATTCAGGATATTCATGTATCTTTCCATTCCACCTACCCTTACCTCTCAAGAAGGATTATGATCTTTACTCTTTTCCTGTGTGCTCCTTTCCTTTATTTTCCATCTTTAAATGTGTGTGTGAGTCTTGTTTCTCTCATTTTAAAAAAAACTTCATGGATTTCTTCTACCTTTAGAGAATATTAGAATCATGATTCTCAATTACAGTTATTTTAAATACATTGGCTTGTTTACAAAGTGTTAAGATGTATTGAACCTGGCCACCAGAGGGACAATTACAGAATAAGAATAATCATAGAGTAATTTAGGATGCAAGGAACCTCTTGAAAACACTCTGTTCAAACTCCTTTTCAAAGCAGTGATGCTTTCAGAGTTAAATCATATTTCTCAAGAATTCATCTAGTCAAATACTGAAAAAAACCAATGATGTAGCTTCCATAACCTCCTTTGGAACTGTGCCAGAGTTCATCCAGTCTCATTATAAAACCAAAGCAGATTTCAATAGAGATGTTTTGGTTTTGTTACTTTTGTTTTTTCCCCTTGTTTTAGCAATATTTACAGAATTGGGAGAAAATGCAGGCTTTTCACCAACAAAAACACCCAATGTCAGTATTTGAGATAAAGTATTGTATCGTGTCCTGTAAAGAGAAAGAAAACTTTGCAACAGAATTCCAGCAAGTTTTTGACCTTTGTCATTTAAAACAAAGTCTTTAATCTCTAATCTGCACATATACCTATAGAGTCAAGGTTTTATTTTTAAAGTCAGACTTTTCAGTGAGAGAAGACAAGCCTTGGGTTCATCTTGTGACAAAGATGATGATATTTACCTGGAACTTAGGACTCAGTTTTATGCTCTCTCAAAATTACTGTGTGACCTTACATATTTCTATAAATTAATCTGTAAACCTCTTTCTAATGCAAATGAAAATCTGGTGTGCTTTTCAGAAACCTCTAAATACATGTGAAAACCTTTTGAAATCACATCTTTGTCTAATCTACAGAATTCAGAAATTCAGATGTGTTAACACTCCTATTTTTTTTTATATATATATATATAAATCAGACATTTCTACATCATTTTCCTTTTAAACTTGCTTTGTACTCAGCTGAGACAAGTAGGTTCTTTTAGAGGTCAGTCCCTCTGACCAATTTTAGAATGGGACACACTGTTGCATAGAGTACTATTCTTCCTCCATAAAATCCATAAGAAGTCCAGCTTGCGCAGAGTAGTTACAGAGATCTACATTTCCTCTGCTAAATTTCTAGGACACGAGGGTTTTTTTGGTTCTTTCTTCCTAAGCAATTTAGTTGTCTTTAGTGAAAATTAAATAACTACGCATTTCAAAAGCAATAACACTATTTCTTTATCTCACTGGGATTTTGAGAATCCAGACAGCTACAGAGGGTAGGATAATAAGTGCAAGAAATCTGTTTTAACTGCATCTTTAGTACATTTAGTTTTCCCATATCCTTACAGAAATGTTGATAAAATCCCTCATATTTTCGGGGTTATATGCAATATACGCAATTACTAATCAGAAGTTGCATTTCTATGTGTAATAGACGAAGTAAGGTTACAACTGGTATATATTCTTGCCCTCAGGTGAAATATTCTTCTGTCAATGTAGTAACCTACCAAAAACAAAGTAATTTGAGGATAAAATAAAAGACATGTAGGGTTGCTTTTGCTATAATTTCATTGAGCATCATGGCCCACTGACTGGACAACCAACCTGGGCCTTACGCATTGAGCTGAGATGCTTCCACAATTCTGCTTAGTGAACTAGAAATAACCTTGGCCAAATCAGTTTGCCTCTTTGTGTGACTTCTCACATCCTTAAGAGTCATAACTGCACTTTGCTATTTTGCAAAGTGACTAGAGATTGCCGATACTGTCCAAGCTGTGCAATCCATTATTACCCATTTCAGGACAGGCTCTACGTAATATCTAAATTTGATTATCTTGCCTCTTGCTATATATAAAGTCACTGGAACTATTCTTCCTTAAACTTACATTTATGCTTAAGTACTTTACTAAACTGAGACTTAAATTCTACTTAATGGGAAAAACTGACATTTAATAACACATAGGGGTGTACTTTCTTATTGATTCTGCAGATATTCATAATAAAGCTGCTGTAATTAGAATGAAGGATGTATACTCTTGTGCTTCAGTAAATTATTTCAATTTAATTCTTGCATGCCATTGGATAATATCCTTACATAAAGGCCAGAGAGAAATTCAGTATTAGATCATTCTTGGTTTTCAGCTTTGTGTCTAATGCTGAATCTTTTTCACTGTATTCAGATTATTTTGCATATTTTCATTGCAAAAGCTATGAAAAAATCACTTTTTTTTGGTGAAACCTTCATAATAATTGGCAAGTATCCTTAAGAAAGCATCTTTTTAATAATAGCATCTATTATCATCTTTTAATATTTTGTTTTTACACTGATTTATCTTAACTCTTGTTTAAGAACTTAGATTATTTTTTGATGTTGCCTATCATAAAGTGTAATACTCCCAAAATTACAGCCTCTTACGGAAATAATTAGAAGCTATGTGGCTGTCCATGAATTCATTTTGGGCTCTCAGGAGATGAAGGTCATACCATATCTCATCAGAGAGGCACTTTATGCAATATTTGTAATAAAGTTTCAGATTAAACATGTGATAGCTTGATATCTTGAACATGAGTTTTATGCCTTTCCTTAGCAGACTAGCTCACTTGCATGTTTATGGGTGCCATGGCTAGGAAATATCTTCCCCTTATTAAGCTTTCTATTACAACTCTGCTTAGTGAAAAACTATTCTTTATTCACATTATGGTCCTCCTAGAATATGCAAATGTATTCTCACATTCCCAAGGCAAATATCAAACAGAGACACAAGCAAAGCATTTCCATCATCATTATGTTCCTATCCTGAACAGATGTGGATTAGTGACGCCTTATTGCCAAGATCACAATCTGTAGTAGAATAAATTGATGTTGCTCTGAAACTCACCATGTCTTCTAATTTTTTATTTTCCTCAGTTTTTCTAGCAACTGAGGAAGAAAAAACTGAGGAAGATACTGAAGTTCTGATAATGAACACTTTAAGGTGCTGTTCCAAAGTCTTAAAATTTTATAACATCCAACAGTTGTCACTTGGGTCAGCGAAATTTATAACATAAAACTATATAATATAAAGTTTATAATGACACCTAAGATTACAGAGGTTTTTTAATTAACAACTTTCAAAACACTTTTACCAGGAGACAATAAGCCCCACCATCACCAGATTAGCAAAGTAAATTTTGGAAGCTTTTAATCCTTTAAAAAAAATAGTTCAGGTAAACATCTCTAAGAAACTTTCTAAAAATGATTAAGGTTTTCTCAAAATGGAAAGATGAACAAGATGGATGATGTCTTGAGATATTTTGTGTACTTACTTGGCTATATTCTCATTTTATTGATAAAAGTTGTTAGTTTGGAGGTAAAATGGTTTAAGGTCATCAACAGACAAAGAGCAGAGCTAGAAACACCACATGAATCTACTGCTACTCCATCTTCTATTTTTCATAGATGTCTATTTAAACTCTGACTGACTCTAAATGTATATTTAAAGACAGCAGAAGAAATAATTCTGTGGAATGTAAATCAATTATAGGAAAGGCACTTTTTATCCACCTATCAGTTTCCTTTACTCTCTCAGTTCTTAGTACACAATGACTATGAAATCTTGCCTAAAACTGACCAATTTGAGAAGAACAAGAACAGTAGCATTAAGTACACCATTAAATTAAGAAATAGGTTATGTCTGAGATTCACCATGTTTTTTTACTGTGCTTTCATGGTTTTTCTGCCTAACAAGTACTCCAATATCAGTAAACAAAATCTTTATCGTAGATGAGGGTAATTCCCAGAAGAAGTGCTGTGCTAGTAGTAGTAGATGGTTTTCTATTGACATGTGGGTTATCTTTCTACCCTCATTAGCCCTCCCAGTCAATTTCATATTTGCATAATGAAAGTTTGTGCTAGCTTTGATTCTGACATTAGTTTTTAATGAGTGGTTCTTACACCTATAGTCAAATTAAGGCAGTTACCAGAGCTTAACAAAGCAACACTAATGTGACTCGAGTTTTCGTTTGCTAAGTATTGTGTATAACTACAAATAATATAAATAATACAATCTTTAAGCCCCATTGCAACATATCTCTGAATATTGAAAGTTTTTTTGAAAAGCATATATATATGTATAATTTGGCATAGTCTCAATACAGGTGCTTGACCAGAGAATCTGGAAGGAAAATGGTGAAATTTTTGAGACCTTGCCTTTCAAATACATAGTTTAAGACAAAAATATGTGGACAGTGGTGTTTTTTCCTACTCCAGAGGTACTAACAGGAGTGTACCAAAACTAACTCTTTTAATCCATGTACTGAGGATAACTTACAGGCCTGTTTCCTGCCTTAAGATATGGAAAATGCACTCTTGCAAGACTAGGAAATTTAAACATTATAATTTTCTACAAAGACAACAAAAAAATTAAGTCTAATCAATCTATATATAAATTTGGAAACTATAAAGCTGTCTGTTTGTACTTTTACCAGAATATACATTGAAAAAATTCTAATTTCTCTCCTGCTATTCCTGGTCTTCTTCAAAAATGGCAAGTGATGAGTTATATGTTCTACTTGATTTACAGTGTTTTATGTTCTTGCAAGATACAAAGATCTTCAGTGTTCTTGCAGAATTTGAATAAACTAAACTGAATTAACTTGTAAATGGAAGCAGGATTTCTTGAAATCTAGATAACTAAAAAACCTGCAGATGTTTAATTTAAAATTACAGAACATTCATTACACAGATTGCGTCATAAAAATGGTCCCAGGATACATGGCTTTTCAGGGACATCTGTGAGTAATGCAAATGAGGATGCTGACTGACAACCCTGAAAATTATTCACAGAGCAGCAGGGTGGTAGCAGCAGTTTCTGCAAAGATGCTTGCAGCAAGTCTGCTGAGCAGCTCTGCTGAACATCTCACCTCCATCTCTGGCCAGTGCTCTTTTTTTTATAAATGGGATGAAAATCCGGATGGAAATCTTGACTCTGAGCACTCTTCTCAGTCATCAGGAGACCGCAAAACTTTATACATTCCTGCTTGCCTGCAGTTCAAATGGGGAGACATTTCAGACACAGGCTGAAATTCAGATGATCTCTTGTATTCCTGGGTAATAAGACCTGCCTGTAGCTGGCGTGCTCTAATAATAGACTCTGAAGAGACACCTGCCAAAATGCACTTATTAGAAAATTTAGTTGGAGGAGTGCTTCCTTTGCTTGTACTCAAAAAGTCAAAACTTTAAATATTTTCTTTTAAATTGCTACAGAAACTTAATTCAGAAATTTTAAAAAGTGTAGTTATTCTTAACAGTTATTCTTGACTATTAAAAAATAATAAGGAACTTTCAATGTTCTCTTATTATTTATCCTATTGTGCACAATTATATATCAGAACTTTGTGCTTGTACCATGTCACACGTTTGAAGCAGCAGGCAAAATCTTAAAAGTTTAATGACAAGGTCGTTTGGAGTCATGACATATAAACCCACAGGCTGTCACTCTTGTTAAGCCTCCTACGTGCATGTCTTCATCTGAAGCTTGATTTTCGTCAGTGTCACAGGCTTGTTTTTGTTCTAGAAGGAGCTCACTTTGGGTGGAACCTCTTTTCTTTTGCCTTGATAAGTTATCCTGTTCCATAAATGAATGAAAATCTCTATGATTTTTTGATAGTCCAAACCCACGCCTTTACATTTTTTGTGTCCAAAAAACCTTCCAATACAAAGTTACTGTTCTTATAGGGCTAATAAGGTAATTAGGATACCGTATTAAAAAAAGTAGTCTTTACTGAAAATTTTAACCACTTGTGCTGGAGTTCCAGCCCAAAGTCAGAAAAACATTTACATGACAGAGTACAAAGTTATGTCCTACAACGGAGAAGACATATATGACAATCTAAATCTTGCTGTTGGTCTCTCAGTGTAGTGTTCATGAAGTAAGACTGTCACAGAGAGTGAAAAATCCAGAATGAAGTGAATACAATTTGGTTATTTGGTGTTCAGGAAGAAAGACTTTCAAAATCGGAAGACAACACGGGGGCGATGTGCTCTGTGGTGTGTTTGGTGCTGGCCTCAGCTGCTCAGCTCAGGAGCTGCATCCTCCTTGAACCCACCAGGCCAGTTAGAATTCAAAAAGTACAGATTCAGCTCTAGGAGGTGGGGAGCACTTCTGGCCTTCACAGACCATACCAAGACCTTTTCCATCCCTGCTTTCCTTCTCTGCTTCCTAATGAAGTTTACTGCCTTAGCAGAATAAAATTTTATTAGGATTCCTTTTGTGATAGGTCAGCCCTGTTACAAAAGTAAATCTTCTGTGATATTTTATTATTCACATTGATATAAACCAGTGCTGCTTGGCAAGAATATAATGCACCTGGATATACTGGGATGTCCTACTAACACTAATCTTGTTGAGATCTTCAAACATTCCCCAACAAATTGCTTTTGGTCTCTTGGTAAATTTCTACCTGTAATTTCAGCATTTAATTGCATAACTACATTTCAAAATGAAGGAAAGGAAGGGGAAAAGCTGGATATTGGTATTCCTGAAACTAATCTGTGTAAAATTGCTATATCGTTATTTTCAGATATGGAAATGGAATAGATGATACAGTATGTAATTTCTATGCTTTCTTTTCATTTTATTTCGAATGTTAATTATCCTTTTTCTTTTTTTTAAACTTTCAGTTCCTTGCAGAGACAATGCAGCAATTGCTGGATTTTATAAGAAAGAAATCAACAGTCTGATTTCACACTAATATCAAGAAGCTAATGGGAATCACCTATATCCATTTTTTCCCATTTACACAAAAACATTTCCAAAGAAACTTTGGAATTTAAACTGAGAAATACGATAGGTGAAATGAGGGAGTACTGGAGAACATGAAATTTCTTCAGAAATTATTGCATCAAATAATGTTAAGAATCTATTTTTTTCCCAACCAAACGAATCTGCAGAGTTTTTCTGTTAAGTAAGCTAAGTAAAAATATGTATCTGTTTCTGGTGCTGCTGCACCAGGAGATATGGCCAGCTGAGGCATATACTGAACTGCTTTTATATTAAAAAGTTGTCAGTGCACATAAATGTTTTCCCTTTGTTGTCCTGCAACTTTGAAACTCCATCTTTTCCCACTTCGGTTTATAAACCTCCCATATTTAACCCCTAGCAAGTGCTAAAAATGTAATTTTCTTTTCCTTCTTCTCTGTCATGAGCAGAAGTGTGTGATGGGTGAATATAAGACAGGGATTGTTATATTGATATGATCTTTTAGACCTTTTGTTTAAGTCATTTACAGAATATGTGATTTTGGAGATGCCATTAAAACCTGCTCTCTTATAGTGCCATAGGGCTGAGATCCGTGTTCAGAACGATACATTTTTATGAAGATGTAATACAGTCTGGGTAACATTTCCAGCTACACAAGTATCTACACCCCGATGATGAAAGATTGATTCACCTTTTAGGATGAAATATGGTCTGGCTCTACCCACATCAGTATATTGAACAGAGTTGAGAACAGTGCCAGGCATGAGAATGTGACTGTACAGACTGCAGAATTTCTCAAGCAGTTCCTTGCAGGCTTTTTGCTTTTGCCAGCTCTACCTTAAACAGCTCCTGAGTTCAGTTTGGAAGCAGGATCCTTCCAGTGACCTCACCCAGGAGACACTGTCCAAGCAGACTCTGCAGGCTGAGAATTTACTAGTACTGTAAAACCTGGGCTCTTCTGTGTCAGCTGGCCTCAGTGATAGAGAGGCACGTTCCCAGGCACGTCTGCATACCCAAAGTAGACATAAAAAATGCCTGCAAGTCTCTTTGTAGGTAGAATCACATAGTCTTCAGTATCCTTGACATACCAGGCCATCCTCTTCTTGTGATCGGTTTGGCTAAAATAGGAAACACCTGTGGTCAATATTTGGCAGAAACCTAAATATATGTGTTGCAGCACAATTTCTCAGTGATGCACAGCTAAAAAATATGTTTAAAGAGGAACGGAATTTGTTTTTCATCCTGTCAGAGTGTGATTACAGTTCTTTTTGTGCGCAAATTTTAGTTTCTTCACCTAGTGTCACGGTAGGATTGCTTACCTGTGTGTGAAGTCTGCTTCCACAGGACGTATTCCTGAAGCAATATTTGTGGGAGCAGGTATTGCCTTCTTGCTTTTGTCCAAGGAGGTTTTTAAGTTGGCCAATGTGTACAACCAAGGTATCATGACCAGGGGCTATGAAAGAGAAGAGATATGTTCCCACTCTCCCTGCCCTGTCATCAGTCTTTCCAAAACATTGCAATTGACAGATGAAACATGTGAAGAAGCTGGAGATAATTGCAATATTTTCGAATGAACAGTGTCTTCAGCAAATATCCTAGGGGTGTTCTTTTGTCACATGGTTTAAAAAAGAAAACAAGGAAACTCTCCAGGGGAGCAACTTCATGGAGTTGCCCCTACCCCAGAGGACACTCTCACCTCTCTGGCAGTCAAGCAGTGTTTTTTGCAGAGAACCAGAACACCAGGCAGCTCCCTTGAGAACTAAGGCAAATCAGTAGCTCCAGAAACCAAAGGAAATCCAGCTGACTCTAAATACATGTGACATTACTGAATTGCCAATCTCAATTCTTTATGAGCACAGGGTTCATACCTGTTATCAATACTAGAGCCAGAGGTGTTAAGGGAAGGTCTAAAGGTTAATGCAGCTTTTTGTGGATCCAAACACCCCTTTTAAATATAGGTTATCTATCAATTGTTCCAAAATGCTTCTATGCACTCTAACAGATGATTTGTTTGGAGGTCATGCTGTGGACGAAGGTAAACTAGAAAAATTTCCCAAATGCCTACAGTTGGGAAACTCAAGTTTGCTTGTGTTTTTGTTTGGTTGCTGTTTAATTATTTTTTTTGGGTTTATTTTGTTTTGTTTCATTTAGACACAAGAAATTTTAACAATTCAAAAACACTCCAGGGGTGCTGGATATAATTCTTCCTGCCTAACCATAATGCAGATGTCTACATCTCAGGCAGTCTCCCAGGAATCTCTTCTTCTATGCAGAGAAACAGACTTTGTAAGACATGTTTCAGCTCATCCTAATGTGTCTGTCTTCAGAAGATGAGTGAAACGTGCTCTGAAAGGGCCTGTATCACTGCCAGATGATGAAGGAAGACTTCAAGATGTATGTCATGCATGTCTAAAACTGAGATGCATCCCACTTCCAGTGTTTATAGTTTGGCCAGATTAATCACCAGCTCCAGGTCTGCAGAGATTTGTTTACAAGGCAGTGTATCCCATATTTTATATTCCCCACTTAAATTTTATTCTCTTGAGCAAATATCAAAGTGGTGAAACATCTCTCCTTTAATACAAATGACATTACAATTATGTACAGCAATGAGTGCACTATAGAAAACTCTGGACAAAAATCCACAAAAACGTTATGACTGAGGATTAGCCAAATTAAAAAAGTAAGCAAACAAACACATATCAAAATCCACAACATGTTAATTAAGATCCCTAAATATTTAAAAACCATTAGGAAAGGGACAACAAGAAAAAAGATGAAAATTGCATTACTCTTATTTTGGAGTAAAGGATTTTTTAAAAAGATAAAAAAGGGATTATATAACCCCTCATGTAATTAAGTAATTAAATATTTAATTTATTACTTAATAAAATTAAGTAATAAAATATTGAAAGTTCTCTAGGAAGTATTTTACTTGAGATGATAATTTATAGGTATAATCTTACATTTTACTTGATTTAAATATGTTCATCTATGCTTAATAAAACCATTTTGTTTGGTATTAATTTGCCTTAAATATTTGCCATTAGTGCTGTTTAAGTGAGTATCTGACTCTTGTTCCAGTGGTACACAAACTGTTGGTGTCAATTTGTCATCTGAGCTAAGAAACCTTCATGTGTTTAAAAATCATGAGCCAGATATGCTAAAACCATAAGTTTTGAAATTACAACCTAAAATAGTTAGGATGCATTTTGTAACTTTGCATGAGGATCCATTTGCTTGCATGCATGACTAAAAATGCTTATAGGAGAATTATCTTCACTTAAGTCAGTATGAACTTACCACAGTGCAAGGCTATCTTCAAATACAAAGGAAATAATGCATCACTGCTCTGGCTCTTTTTAGGAGCTGTTCTTCCTGCTTTAGCCAGGATCTGCTGAGGGTTGAACTCATTGCTCCCTACAGCTGCTGAGGAGTGGAAATGAAGTGGGAGGTGCTGAGCTCTTCTCCCTGGTATCCAATGATAGGATGTGGTGGAAGGTTTTAAAGCTGCACAACAGGAGGTTCAGACTGGACATGAGGAAGCATTTCTTTACCAAGAGGGTGGCCAAACACTGGAACAGGCATTCTTAGAAAGGTGTTCAATGCCCCAGGCCTGTCGATGTTTAAGAGGCATTGACACAATGCCCTTAATTACACACTTTTACTTGGCCAGCCCTGAGTTGATCAGGCAGCTGGATTTGATGATCCTGGGAGGTCCCTTCCGACTGAAATATACTCTTCTATTCTATTCTATTCTATTCTATTCTATTCTATTCTATTCTATTCCATTCCATTCCATTCCATTCCATTCCATTCCATTTACATGATGCCCCTCATGCATCCATCAGTACTCTTTTGTTCCACGACTTTAGCACCACTAATATCACCCTTCCCTATACCATTCCTTTCTCCTGCAGCCTTTCATCCGTCTCTGCATCCATTAAGAAACTAATGATGCTGAACTGTTGCAAGATTTAAATTGTTTGTGTTAAATAGTGTCTGGCACATACACGAAATGAGATAAACAGAAACTGGGAATAAATTGGCTGTTGTTTAAATGAGGCAAAGTCCTATGGGGATAAATCTCTGAATGTGTTACTTGAGATCATTCAAATGCATACACTTATGGAAGCTGAGTAAAAGCCTGTGTTATATGTATTTTCTGTGATTCAAGTTTGCAGTTTAAACATCTTAATACATTTTTAATATACAAGGAGGAAAGATGGAGTGTGAAGCAAAGCAAACTAATGTTTTTTGCGTAGTACAGCTTATATTTTTGATAAAGATGAAGTACCAAAGGATGCTTCAGATGAAGTGTGCCCCACTTGATTTTTTTGAACACATGCACACAGGAATGCAATTATTTATTTAAGCGATGTATATATGAAACAGTGTTGTTCAGACACTGTTTTATTTCTTTATATGGCAAAGTGGTATAGAAAAGGAAAGGAAAAAAAAGCTTACCTCTACAAAAGAAAATAAAGAACATTTAATGTTGCAGATATGTAGGTGTATGTATAAGAATATATAATTCACATAATACTTACCAAAACACCAGTTTCATCTCAGGTTAATTGTAGGCCCTTGAAGCATCTTTAGAAGATGATTAAAGCAGTGAAGTGGTAAATTTTGACCCTGCTTTCCTTCACAATTAGGGCTTGATTGCACTACAGCTTCCAGCAGAGATGTGACACATCAAAATCCTTTTAAATTCCAGTGATGACAGAGCATAAGCTGCTGCTCCAGGCTGGCCGCAACCTGGGAAAAGCATGGCATTTCTTTATGTGTTTTATTGCTGCATATTGTGCAGCAAGTAATCTAAGTCATAGTTCAATACAGCTAGGAGCAAACACCTGTTCCATTTAAGAATTTAAATTGCTTAGCCAAAGCATAGCTGGTTGGACTTGATGATCTAAGAAGTCTTTTCCTACCTTAACAATTCTATGGATCTATAATTACAGGATTCAATACAGGTTATCTCTTGACATTTTCATGCTTGTATTAGCTTAAATCATGATGGTTCCTTCACATTGTCAAACATCAGTGTAAGGAAGCACAGGTATTATTTTGTTTTTTCAGGCTTTTCCATCTGTGTGTGAAGTGGGGTACCCTTTGAGACACTATTATTAGGAAAAGTGAGAAGAGGTTTACTACGCTTGAAAATACCCCTGTTCTTTCAACATTTTGTCCTGTAAAAAATTAAATATTTATGTGAAAATGGCCCAGTAATTTTTAGTGAGATGAGTTTTTGCTCTCACAGGATTCTTTAAAGTCAAAGAGCTTTCATACTTCTTTCCTTCTTTTCTCTGGTGGCAATTCTTAGCTTTTCCCTATGTTCTTACGCTGCAGTTGCTTCATTATTTCACACTGACTTGTATTAATTTAGGACTAGGAGTTCTGGCACACATAATGAGTACTTCATATGTCTTTCTTATTCCTTTTTTTCCTTTATATTAAATTTTCCCACTTTTCACTAAAGTTCTGCACATTAAATCTGTCCATATGACAGCCAAGCCTGAGTTATCTCCAAATCTATGATGTACTGCTATTATTTAATATGTATTTGTTTTAATTCTTAGAAAAGAACAGGCAGCTTTGTACCAACAAACACAACACTGTTGTGCACTTCACATGTGAACTAAGGAACCTGTCTTCTCTCTCCGCGGTTTACTGTCATCACTGAATTTTTATGGGAAAAAATACGTTTCAGTCTGTCTGGATAATACCAAGATATGCGTTAGTGTTACTATGAGATGATAAGATGTTAAAGGATTTTTTTTTTTTCTGAAGATGGTTGTAGGGCTGCTATATTTGCATTTGGCTTTGGAGGTGTTTGTTCACGTGTTGTGTTCCTCCTTGTCCTGTCTTTTTAGGATTCACTTACATAGTCAAAATAACTGACTTGCAGCAGTAATTTCATAGATTTGATGTTTAAAAGATGTCATTATATGTCTGATGTTGTGTAACAAGGCATGTGGTGCCCAGAGAAGCTGGGGCAGCCCAGTCCCTGGAAGTTTTCAAGACCATGTTGGATGGGGATTTGAGCAGCCTAGTCTAGTGGAAAGTGTCCCTGTCCATGGCAGGGGGGATAAGAACAAGGTGATCTTTAGGGTCCTTTCAACCCAAGCATTCTATGACTCTGTGATTCTATGTCTGAAATTCGTATGACCCATAGAATTGGGTTTTCATAACAATGGAAGTGAAAAATGATAACCACTAAAAGTTCATGGCTGAATTAGAGTATTTGATTTATGTACAAAAGTTAGGCTTGAATGTGAGCATTTAGTGCAATTAGTGCAATTTTACTTTTCTTCATGTCTTTACGTGACGCGATGTATAGCAAGTGAAGGCAAGCAACTTTTTTTCAATGATATTTTCCCTCTGGTCTCATAACACACTGATGCACTTCAACACCAGGGCGATCGCTCCTCCTGGTTCTCTAGAAACCTTGGTTGTTCCTTGTGTAGCAGCCCCCTAAGCCCATCTGTGCTGTGTGTACAGGTCCAGCCAGCAGCAGTGCTGGGGGATGTCCCAGTGCACACACGCAGACACACACGCGCACGTGCTCGTACGTTATACGGCCACAACAGCCCACGAGATCTGCACAAGCCAAAATCGGCACTTCACTGGTGCCACATTTGGTCCAGCAGAACAGTATATTCATAAGTGGATACACACTAATAGATATCTCCATTGGGTAACATTGCATAGCTCCAATGGATAGCTGATGGCCCCTAGACCTACAGAGAACACCTATGTGGCCACCAGTGCAAGGCTTGGTCAGATAAACAAAGGGGCCTGTAGCCAACTTACTCATCTCTGCTTCCTTCATTCTCCCCTTCTGTTTTAAATCATGCCCAGAATGAGCTCTAAAGTGAATATACATTCCCATAGGACTTCTGAAAGCCTGTATCTTTCAAATATTGGCTCTTATACGTTACAAACTCAAGTGTGACTGGTAGAATAATCCTATTTAAAACAACTGGATTTTCATTAGATTTTCTTGGGTTTAGAACAAGGCAAATACTTTCATTTTATAGTAGTACAAACACCCAAGGAAATGTAGAAAATTATTTGAGCTTCTTACAGATAAAAATCAGAAAAATCTGATGCAGTGGAATTAAAAAATATATTTTGGCTATTCATTTTCCAAATACCTTTGTAAGGATGTTGTCCATAATTACATAGAGTGTAGTAAACACAGTTTTACCAAAGCCATTTGTTAATTTTAATGTAATTTCTTTTTAAGACCACATAGTAAGTAAGTCAAGTATTTTATAGTCTGTAATCATTAGTGTTACGTGGAGAATCTGAATTGTCTTTCTTCACTATAATTGTTTCTTATTTTAAAGTAGATAAATCAAGTACAGATTTTAACAAAATGATGATCATCTTAACTATAAAAGAGTTTAAAAAATACATCCCAACCATTAAAGTTAATGCTTTCAGAATGATTTTTATTTCTGCCATTAAGAGGCTGTGCAAGGCAACACAGAGTTAAAATAAATTCCTTTATGACCAGTCGCTAAACCCTTGATATACACATCATTAAAATAAAGTATGGGAGGAAATATGTGACTCCATCAGAAATTGAGGTCAATTAGTGACTCGTTATGAAAAAGCAGGGAAATTGATTTGTAACTGTATCTCTTCAGGCTGCTGCCATTCTGTAGAGTTAATAATAAAATCTGAATTCTGACAAGGAGAGTCATTAAAGCACTTCATAGGCAAGAGTTATTCATTACTTTACAAGTTATTATCTTGAATTTATTCCCTTCTGCTAAAAAGATTTGTCATGTCCAAGAGATTAATGATTCTGAATATGAAAGAGATGGCTGACATAAGTTGTAGTTCTCTGTGTTTTCAATTGATTTACATGCAATCTGGGTCCTTTGTACAGTTTTTAAAAATTACTGCTCTCGAATCTCACACCTTTATTTATTAATTTCCCTTCAAGAGTGTGGCACCACGGGGCCTGAAAATCTCCTGCTTACATTTAATAAGGAACTTGGAATGTACTGTATTTCAATCAGTTTTATTTCACTTGCATTTATATTTTAAAATATCCAATTTGTTTAATTTATTATCAGCTTAAATATATCAGGAAAAGTCTATTTTCATCTCTCTGTATATGTCTGCATAGGAAAGCTTTCACTAGATAAGAGCAGTAAGATTTTCGTGGTCTTTTTATCTCTGAATTACAGAAGTTTAAACTCTACTGGATATGTGTTTATGATTCTTCTCCAATCATCTGTCCAGAATGAAACTTGTAAGAAACAAAAAGCTAAATTCCCATTTAAGCAGAAATTAGCCAAAATGCTGCAAGCTTTGTGAAAAGTATCAATAACATATTTACATTAATTAGAAAATTACTGGTCAAAAGTGCTCAGAGAATTTCCTGTTTAGCACTATTGCATTGTGTAAAGCTGCAATGCTTGATTTTTCCTACTAAAATAGCATTTCACACTGGAATTTTGGCTTCTCATTTTTATTAGGTGATTCATCCATATAGGATGTTTACAGCATCTTAATACTCCTAACTAATGAACTGTAGCTCGTTCAGAAAAGGTGAGCGGCTTTAGCATTCACAGTTTGCGTTTGATTTTTTGCTGTGAACTCAGACAGATGGATTACAATGGCAGCACACTTCTAGTAAGACTATGTATGTAATAGAGTAGGGGGATAACAAGAAAAGCTTCTTCCCTTAAAATTCCCCCAAATGCACTTTGTGTGCATGGTGAGGTTGAGTTCCCTGCAGCACTGAGTGGTGTAGGTCTCTGAGGAGTGCTTTGGGGTTGCACTCAAGAACTGCTTCACTGTACAAATGTGCAATGAACCTGAAAGAACATGATCTGCAATTTCCAAACCGCTGTGAGGTTGGGAAGAGAAGGGAGAGTCACTGTTCTTCAGACAAAAACATCAGCTGTGTCATCACAGGAAGGACATAGACCTGTGAGTCCAGAGGACACAATGTAGATGTTCAGAGGGCTGGAACAACTCTCCTGTCAGGACAGGCTGAGAGAGCTGGGGTTGTTCAGCCTGGAGAACAGAAGGCTCTGGGGAGACCTTAGAGCACTTTTCAGTACCTAAAGGGGCTACAAGAAAGCTGGAGAGGGACTTTCAGGAAGGGCGTGTAGTTATAAGACAAGTGGAAATGGCTTTAAACTGAAAAAGAGTAGGTTTAGATAGGATATTAGGAAGAAATTCTTTACAGTGAGGATGGTGAGGCACCAGAATAAGTTACTCAGAGAAGCTGTGGCTGATGCATCCCTGGAAGTGTTCAAGGCCAGGCTGCATGGGGCTTTGAGCAACCTGGTCTTGTTGAAGGTGTCCCTGCCCGTGTCAGGGGGATGGGTCTTTACTGTCCCTTCCAATCCAAATCATTCTATGATTCTATGAATCAATGATCTTCACAAATCTCGTGCTGGAGAGCACCAGTTGAAGTGTGAACCATACCAAAAATTAGAATCAAAGGCCAAAAGAAACAGCCAGGTGAGGGTAAGCCTTCAGGAGACTCAATAGGCCTGAGTAACACCTCTCTAGAGGAAGGAAATAGGTTTGATTTCTAGAAGCAAGGCTTGGTAAGTGGCAAGGGAGGAGATTTTAGCACATGCTAAAGAACTCAGTTTCATCACAGATAATAATCTCTGTAAACGTAACCAACTCTAGTAATGGACTATTTCTTCATAATTATATGTGCATGGTGCTGCTATCTGTGTGAGTGTGTGTGCATGGAAGTTTACATTTCTACATGTGCATCTGAGGGCTGAGTTGTCCGAACATGATGTTCAGAGTCTTTTGTCTGGTCTGCCAAGGATGTGGGCTGACCTCGTTATGGGCCACTACCTGGAGGCCAGGAAATCATGGATGCTTGACCACTTCCATTAGCAGGCTGTAAATATTCCGTATCCTTTTGTGAAAGCTGTCATAGAGAATAAATAAGGTTTTGGGAGAAAAGGTCTCCTTGTGCTGCCATGGTGAGTACAGCTTCCTCTTACATCTTTCCATGAAGAGTGATTGCATTTACTGTTTTCCCTTTTTTTTTTCTATTTTTCCCAGCTCAGCATAATTTTAGTAGCTTTTTACACGTTACTTTACTAACTTTCATTTGTAATTAAAGTAAATATAAAAATCATGCATATGCCAAGCCATATGTAGAACATGCAAAGCTGGTTACCCATAATGAATACAGGCAAATTATGAAGCTTGTTCCAGTTTAGAGCTGAATCTCGGTTATAACCCTCTGTTTTTTAAAAACAGTCCTGGGCATCAAGAATCAGCTTTTTTCTTTCTTTTCATAGGTGATTAGTTCTGTTTGAATGAAAACTTACACTAGATGATCCAAGCACAGTAATACGTTTTTCTTTCGTCTTTCGGAGCATGATGGATTTAGGATGTGTGTGCATGAGTTTTCTTTTGTGAATGTGATTTCTGATTAATTTCTGCATCTTGGTCTTAATGTGAAGCAATCTCTGTGAAAGTATAGTAAATCTGTCCATGTCACATAAGATTGTCATTCCATCATTCTTCTGCAGCAACTTTTCCTCTTACTCTGATCACCCAAACAAAACAACCCTTCACGACTCTGAAAATGCACTATACTGTACAGGGTTGTAAATATGAGAGGCGAGCGGCATACTTAAATAGCCCACCATATTTTTAGTTTCAGTAACTGAGAATAGTTTTTCTTCATCCTACACGGACAGTCCTAGCATGGAAGATTTTTCAATTTTTCATATCCAGAGTGCCTTTTTTCTTTGAACAAGAAAAACCTTATTCTTAAAATATTAGTCCCTGTACTAGCCTGAGCCTTACTTATTAAAGAGTAAGACGATAGTAAAAGCAGTAGCTTTCCCATGCCACAGGTAAATCTGCTGGGGCCAGATTTCCAAACACTCGGAACAGGTTGGAAACAACGTGACCTGGAGGTCAAAAGAAAGTTAAAGCAGAATAAGATTAATATATAAAAAGTACACTGTTTGTTCCATATAAACGGCTTGTGTGCATATTGCCATCTGACACTAAGGAAGTTTTTGGGTGAATTTTCTTTATAGATATAAATAAACCATCTTAAATTGCATATAGATGTAGTAATGCAATAATTTAGTGGTTGCACTGTAAACATTCCCCACATCCTTTTTTATGCAGCCTTACTTCTATCCTTTTTCTTGTCCTAATTATTCTAGTGCAAAACTTACTGTTAAGTTTGCAATAAACTGAAATAGTTGACTAGAACTGGGCTAGAAGTCCACAAACCTTTGCTTGCAGTGATCTTCTATGGAAAATAGATGTGCGCAAGAGAAATTAATTATTTTTTAATTTTTTTATATGGGCTTTATTCACCTGACATTTGAAAACAGAACATTTTTCAGATCAGATCTGTGCAAGGAGAGAACAGAAGGCCTATTTATCCTATTATGTGGATGCAGTTAAAGTGAAAAAAAATCCAGCAGAAGTCAATTATTTCCTTCTTGGTTTAGTTCTGTTGTAAATATGGTGTTTAACATGGAAATTTCTCTGTTCACTTGTACCATTTTATTAACAGCTATCAAATCCAACTGCTTATCTTCTGGTATTGTTTCAGTTGAGTAATTCCTTTTAAATCAGTAGGACTTTCTATGATCATCTTCCTTAACATTTTAGTTAATCAGTTTCCAAATGCCTGAGAAAGTAGAAAGAAGGAGAAAGAAAAGAAGAAATGCACCAACACAATTAATTTTGTTTAGCTTCAGTATCCTCTAAAAGTATCAAATGGAGAAAGTGTCCTTCAGTAGCCCATTCACCTTCAGTAAAACACCATCATATCTATATTCTGATATGGTGGTGATTCTAATCAGTGGATTCTATTATAGGCCTTTAAGCAAAAAAAGAAAGTGCTGATGAAGGCCATAAAAATAAATGAGGCTTATTGCTTCTTGACATCTTTAGCACTTTCTGAGGTTTCCTGAGTGAGCAGGGGTAGCAGACAATAGCTGGAAGATTGTGTGTAAGATAATGAGAAAAATAAATGCATCCTGAGAAGCAGCCAGCAGGAACTACAGCTAACATTCATTACGCAGGGTCTAGGCTGCTCCCAGTACGATGTTATTAATTTGTGGAATGAGCTAAGAGGTGTGAAAGAAAGCTGATTTTGCTCCTAACCTTCCTGGCCAGCATTTTGAATATTAACAGAGAGGTCAAATGCATTATCTCCTTGAAATTGTCTCTCTCTCTCCTGTTTTCCTTCAGTGAGAAGTGAAGCAAAACACACCTCTTGGAAGAAAGGGATGTGGGAAGCAGCTCCTCCCCTCACTTTGGTCAAAGAAAAAAAAATCAGACTGAACGGAAAATAGGTGATGGAGATGAGGGCGCGTTTTAGAGATGACATGGGGAGAGAACATTCTTCAAATTCAAAAGGCAATCTCAGTTCCCTTTCCAGGACTGTTCTGAGCATGAGAGTTTAATAGCAGAGTATGTGAGAAAGTGAGTATAGTATTTAAATGTTCACAGACCAAATTCCAATTCTTGTATTCACAGCCTCTCAGGAGTAATCTGCACCATATCTACTTCAGTGTGTGGGTAGGTCAGTATTTATTTGTTCTTGGGATGTAGATCAGATTTATAATTTAGTGGGATTTATACTTCTTGTACTTTCATAGTACTGAAGGCCAGGATGTAGATATGCTGTATGTATGCATGGCAGCTTCTGCCTACTGTGGAGTTTATGTGGTTTAATTATTTGTATGAGTTAACTAAACAGAAATAGACGCAGACTGTGATTACTGACATAGCGAAAGAGCACACTCTTAATCACAAATTAGAGTGTTTTGGAAGAAAACATGCGATTTGTAACTAAATTTACACTGACTATGCCTGTAGGTCATTTGGTTTAACAACAACATGAGCAATGTTTTTGATTTAATAGGCAATTTAGTGAACAGGAATTCTACACCAAAAACATTTTAACTCCTTCCTGTACGGATCTCACAGAGAAACACACACACACTCACTCAGTCCAAAGTATTTTAAGTAACTCTGCTGGCTTCACTGGGAATCAGTTTAAAGCTAAGCACACATAATTCCAAGACCAAAGTTACTTTTTTTAAATAGCCTTGCAATCTGATCATAGAAATTTTACAATCAGAATAAAAGGAAAAATAATTAGATGATTTATCTTTTATTTCTTACTCACTTTGCTGTACTTGAACATAAGAAACAAAGGCATAGATGTGGCAAGACAAAGTGCTTCCTTTCCTTTTACATTTGTACCTCTTAATCTTGAAGATCCAGCAGGGAATGATAACAGTATGTACAATAAACTGGGACAAAATGTTAACATGTCAGCCTTACAAGGGAATGGTCTGGAAAGTGTAAGAGAAATACAGTCCCTTTGCTCACTCATCTAACAGTGATTCTGTTCAACTGACATTAATCTATATTCTGAAACAGAGAAAGATCAAAAAGAAGGTATTTTATCTTTGTTCAAATATTTTGTGACTGTATTTTGGCAGGTTTATTTTGCTGAGCTGTGGAAGAAGTGTGGATATGCTCTGAATCTGGAACACAGAATGATTAGGAAATAGTTAAAGCTAAGACCAAACACAATATTTGAGGAAGAAACCCAGTCTTCCCGTGACGTTTTTCAGGTTTTTTCCCTTCATTTTCTTTAAAATGCACTCAGGTACCAATACATGCAAATTTTCAAATAAAGTTTTCAGAAGGCACAAAAAGCCTTTTTCTACGTGATTTTACATAAGAAACCTTAACTATATCTTTAGAATCTTTCCAAATTCTTTCTTTACTTTTCTATCACACTTTCACAAGGTTTAGACTGGAAACCTAAATCAATAGTTTCTGCTTCTGATATATCGAATATCTACATATTGAGTCCCAACACTTGAGGCTTCTATTCCATTCAAGGACTCTTCACCACGAAGGTCTCAAAGTATTGAGTTTTTTTTTTCTTTCATTGCAGATTTTCCATAATATAACGAGCTAAGATAATACAAAGCCTGTGAGCAGCCAACTTAATAACTTTGAAGGAGAAGTGGCTGACATTGCATAGAAAAAAAAGAGGTGATGCAATTTGAGCAATTTGAAGAGGTAGATTATATCAGGCTAGGTATCACACTAGATGGCTTTTACTGAAAATTAATTAATAAGCAGAAGAAATGTACTGCTAAATACAGAAAATAATTTGTCTTGGAAACGCATTTCACACTTATGATCAAGGTGATATTGCTCAGTGGAGAAACTATAAAAGTGGAGAGTTGATAGCAAGTTCAACTGAAAGGGAAACATTAGCCTAGAAGGAGGATACTACTGAAATTTCTCAAAAATCAATTTTGGGAACAGTCATGTTTAATAGTTTTATTTATGATTTTGGCATAGAAGCAAAATTGGGAAGCATCATTTGGAGGACAGAAGAGTATTGCCTCATCATAGTGAAGGAACTAAATGACCTTGAGATCAGAGGTAATAGGAAAAGGATGAAATTTGTGAAGTGCAAGGGGATAGTATAAAATAAACTTGGAAGCCTGGTTTCAAACCTGTCCACTGTCATCTAGGAATACATAAGTTAGAAAAAGCTGGAAGAGAAGGGCCTTGGTCACAGGAGTTCATCAATGAAAGACTATTAATTTTCAATACAATCCAGCTGAAAAAGTCAAACATTTTCTTAGGACATACGAGTAATTTTTAACACAGATTTCACAAGACTCATTGTGCCTGAATCCAAGGCATTTTCATCTCAAGAAGAGAGTAAAATTTGAATGATATGTATTAAAGAAACACGTATCAAACTATATAAAGATTTTTTTTCATTATTAAGATGTTCAAACATTTGAACAGTGACTGTGAAAGACAGCGAAATCTTAATCCTTGAGATATTCAAAGCCTGACTAGACAGAGATCTGAGCAACCTGATGTCATTGACCTTGACCAGGGTTTGGACTAAATGACCTCCAAATATACTGTCCAACCTTGACTTTTCTGTTATTCTTTGATTCTAATTACGGTTTCTTCAGAAAAAAATTTTTTTATAGTCTATTGGCACTAAAAGTGTCACAAGACACAACAATTTTACAGATAAAGCCTGATGAATTTACGAAAGGCATTGTATGATTTCTGGCTCTAGAAGCAGGGGATTTGCTTGGGCATATTTCCATCAGTTTGTGCTCTGAAATTTCCCTGATTGTTGAGGAATTAATAATACCAAAGATATCAGCAGCTCCTAACAAGCAAAGTTCCCTGTAACAAAAATCTTTAGGGTTTTAGACATTTTGATCAGGACGAAGATCCTTCCTGATCCCAGATGAGGCTGTTATTCTGATCAAAAGCATTAACACAAGACATATTCATCAGTGAAAGAAGTCACTGTTTTGTTTTTTTTGTTTTGTTTTGCTTTTGTTAAAATAAACAGAACTGAGCAAACCCCAATTCCATTCCATCCTCAACAACCAATACTGGATGTTTCTATTCCGCTCAACCTCTGTTTACCACAAAGTCTTAAAAGTGTAGAATAAATACTTTGGGGGTTGGACCTAGATGATTTTTCAGGTCCCTTTCAACACAAACCATTCTGTGGTTCTTTGAAATCTAACCAACTCCAGTGTGATCTGGTATAGTCTGAATTTTGTGTGCATCACTGGGAGCTGGCAATATAAAGATAATNTCTGAATTTTGTGTGCATCACTGGGAGCCGGCAATATAAAGATAATTTGTATTTTCATAAAGGCAGTGTGAGAAGTAAAAGCTGAGAATGGGCAGCTGCAATCTTTGCAAAATCATTCAGAATTTCACAGATTTTTGAAAGAACTGCCACGAAGAAGCTCAGCTACAGCATGTGTTGCCAAAGATAGACTCTTTCAATATAAGGTTGCTGATCGAAAATAAGATCAGTATCTACCCATAGCAAATATTTTCCCATGTTGATAAAAAATTGTGCTTAATTGCTAAAGTTAAGTTTTTTAACTTAAGCTTCCTACCGTTGTGCACTGCATGTTTTAGATAGAACCCCTATGAATACGTTTCTTACCCAACTCCACAGCTTTTTTTTTTTTTTTTTTTTTTAAGTTCCTAATCCTGTATATAAATTAAGCTAATTTTTCTGATCTGGGAGTATGTTAGTTAACACTGGAACAGTCATCTGCAATTCTTTCAATTGTTTTACAGAGACTTAAAACCTCTGCATGTGTCGTCAGTAAAGATTTTCAGTTGATGGACTGTTGACACAAAATGTTCCACATGGTTGGATTAAATCCCAGCTATTTAGAAGATCTTCTAAAATTGTCTTGGTATACCTTGAAGAAAATCCATTCTGTCAGAGTTACGTTTGACAAGTGGAAGTGAGAATTATTATAAAGTTTGAATACAAAATGTGATCTATTATGTGGTAATTTCCTAAAACATACTAGAGTCTGGGTTATTTTTAAATTTTTAAATTTAAATGTCATAAGATATTAATTGAAAGCTGCAGAGACACTGAAGTAAAGAATATCAAAATGGCTTCCAGCTATCAAACAGATTGTTGCAACAAAACCTGTCCTCCACAAAAGATTCTGTTCATAATGATCACAAGAATTAATGTTTCTTTAAATCTTTAGCTCTTTATTGATAAAATGCTGAATTAAGCATGACTTTATTCACTTTATTGGTATTTATACCAATTAAGTAAGTTTGTATTTCCATGATTTACTTCTCTTCAGACAAAGTAATTGTATTGATTATTATGAATCCCTAGAGGTATTTTCAGTTTAATGGTTTGCCATTTCAGTGTTACCAATATACCATTACAAAATAAGAACTTAGTTTCAGAAATCTGCTTTAACTAGTTCTCTTGGGACTCTTGCTTGTAAGTCAGCTGACTGTGTTGAAAACCTTCAAGCTCTTTTCTCAGCATTAAGAAACTTTCCTTTTCATCCTTTAAATAGATAACTCTTCTTTCTTATTTTGTTACAGAAAATAAGCAAAAATATCTGTAGAATATTTCTGTTTTTGTATTGCTCGTGGCAGGTTTTTCAACAGCATCTTCTCTTGTACCTCATTTTCCTTTTAGACAAAGGTGCCAACTTTTGACACACGCTGGTAGAAAGAAGAATACGTTAATTTAAACAAAAAAAAATTTCAGATATAATAAATGAAAATAAGACAGGATGAAAAAGATGATAACTATAAGCTGTTTTTCTTTGAAGTACCTAAAATCTGTGGTCATCAAAGACCTGGAAGTGTGTTCAGTGTCATGAGAACAAAGTAATACATTAAAATTATTTTAGTAACTGTGCATATTCTGTATATTAAATTTTCCATTAATATTTTCATAGTATTACAGTCCAGAAAGAGCCATTAGATTATCTTGCCTCTTTTGATGTTGTAAAATGTACATTTCACCAAGAACATTACACAGAGAAGAATATTATTTATACTGAGGGTCTTTTTTTTTTTAATCTAAATAAAAAAGTAGTTTCCATGCATGAATGTACTATGCTAAGTAAAGAGTAAAAATGGTAGCTCAAACATGAATCCCTAATTAGCCCTAGTACACATTATTGTGCTCTCTGGCACAGAAATGCCTACCAGCCAGTCCAAGACAACGCCAAGACATTACTCATGGATGCCCCAGCAACATTATCGAAAAGTAAGCTGGGGAAAAAAACCCACCAAAAAACTGCCTTCTCTAAATTTGTTTTCATTCATCCTCCCGAGTCCTCCTTTGTGCTTTCCATCATCCCAAGGTCATTCTAACATACCTCATAGCATCATGAGATCCTGTGACAATTCAGATTGGAATTATCTATGGGTCATTTAACCCAGCCTCCTGAGAACACACAATGCATAAGCCATGGATCCATATTACAGAAATCTCAGCCCTATGGGCTCCAGAGCAACACTCACATTGTTTCAAACAGTTTTTGTAATCCTGCAAAAAGAGCTCAGAGGAGACCCAGGCCAAATGTCATGCCTTGTGGATGTGGCCAGTCTATGAAGCAGGTCTTATGGCTAAAAGAGTCCCTGCCCTAAACAATTTAACAATGTAAAAGTACCCTATACTTTTATATGTATGAATTGATAGGATAAGATAGGTCTTTTAGGATTTTTTCATCATTGATTTTGAGAAAAAATATTAGGTTTCTAAGTCAGAAGGTCAAACTTCCATATTAGCATTTTACAACTTTTAGATGCAGCTTTTCTTTTTCACCTTTATAAGTGTTTCCTTTTCCATCATAATCAAGTTTCCTGTCTCTTCCTAGATATAATGTACCTCTCACTTGCAATATCTATCTTGGCATTTTGCACACATAGTGCAAATTAACCCAGGAGAAATACCCAGAGAGACCATGTCAGTATATAGGCAGGCCAGATAGGAGCTAACTATATTTCTATTTTTCTAACACACAACCATAATTTATTTTGAAAGCCAATTCTTTTATAGAAATTGTTCACTGGCTGAAAAATTCAGCTGGGTCTTAATCCTGTCCTCCGAGAACAATCTGAGCAGCCAGCCTGTGAGATGGAGAACACTTCGTGTAATCATACCCAGGGGCTGTAGGTGAAAAACAGATATGGCTGTGTCCATAACTTTAGTCTCATGAGGGAATAAAGAGTGGTTCAAACAGATGTGGATGCAGAAAATCTTCACGTACACAGCTGACACTTCTCATCACCTACAACGGTTTTAACTGTAGGAAGCTCTTTGCACCCACTTCCATGTGCAGGCTGGACTGCAAATTGCTATTTATGTATCTGCATGTTCTCAATAAGCTTCTTTTTCTGCTTTAAATAAAAAATTAAGTGAATGTATATGTATGGGATAGTAGGCAGTCCCCCCTAAAATGATATAAAGTGTCATATATTTAAAACCAGTAAATTTCTAGATTGACTGAATATTCTTTGGAACTTTCTTTGGAAAAAGGTCCCTAAGCACATCATATAAATGCACAAAAATTCTAAGAAAAGAATATATGTCTGTATACTGCCTATATATATTCCATCATATTATATTTATACATAATATTTTGTTTCTGTGTATATCAGTTAAGGCACATAGTAATTGTTTTGAAGTTTTTTTTCAGGTAGCTGGAATTCAGACTAAATATAACATTGGTGTCATAATACTAATGCCTATTTCCCTAGAGGTATTTTATATTAAACTTTTGTATAGTGTAGGTTAAGCATATATCTAGACATCATATTGAAACCCACATCTCTGAACTCTGAATGGATTGCTTTAGCAGGGAGCAGCCCAAAGCTATACAAATATCAAGAGCTATCCCTAAGGAGCAGACAAGGAACAGCCACCCCAGTGTGGTGTGCATGTGCCAATGGACTCTGGCCTTTGCTTCATATTTAATACCCAAGACTAAGTACAACATTGGTACGGCTGTGCTGCCACTGGTCCTGAAGCTGGGCTACACTTTGCAGTGTGTGCTTTAAAACTCCTAAATCACAAATATTTAGGGAGGACTACCTTATGCCTTGAATTACGGTCTAGAGAAAAGAGAGTGACATCATGTGGCTTTATCCCAGGGGTAACATCAAAGGAGTTTGCATCTTAAAGGTACAGATCAGCTTGGCATCAGCATTCTAATTGTCAGAAACTGGAGAAGAATTTTTATGTGGAACTACAACCCTGCCTTCCATACAGCCGTCCATACTGGCCAGCCCAGGGGAGATGGTGACATAGACTATTTCTTGCCCACTTCAATGAAAAAATGAGGGTTCAAGAGTTTGCCTTTTGCTGCAGTTAGAGCCATAATCAAAGAAGCACTACCATGCAAAAGGGTTGGGGAAATGATTGTTAAGCCAGCATGACTGACACATTTTTTATTTCTGACATGCATGAAATGAAAGGTACTTTGTGTAATTTTCTTCCAAGAGACTGGGAAAGCAGTATTATTTATCAAACAGGGAGTTGGTGTTCTGTGTATCTGAAAGCAGCAAGGTTGTAGCTGTTTTCAGAAGTTCTAACTAGTTCCAATACAACCTCATTTTCTGTAGTTATAGAAAAAAATGGTTGCTTGTCCCTTATCTAATTGTCCTTTTGTAGACCACGGCATTGATTTCTCCCAGTTATAATCTCAAGAAGGTGGGTGCCAAGACATTTTCTAAATGGGTCTTTTATTCATTGAATTCATTGCCTGCCTCTTATCAGCATCTGATAGAAGGCTGAGGAAAAAAAAATAAACGAGGCCATTGTTTTCCCTTGTTGTTAATTATTTAACATTTATGGCATTTAATTTGTACATCTTCCGTGAACAATATCCTGTGGATGACTGTTGTATTAATGCTGTGCATTTCCCTTATAGGAAAACTTTGATGTGCTTTACACGATTCCACAAAACACACAATGATGAACAGTAAATAGACTCCCCAGGCAAAGATTTGCTAATGAGTCCCAATTAGCTAAAAATCAGAAAAAACCCAACAAATAATATTGAACATGGAAAAAGGATTTGGATCAATCTTGCATGGATTAGAGGCTCTTATTCACTGTAGATCTTGCACACAGTCACTTATGCTTTGCAATACTTTCATTAAGTCTACACTTCAGAGTAATTATGGATTAATAAAACTTCTGTTAAAAGTCATTAAAATGTTGCTTATGAACCAAATTACTACGAAAATCAGTTAATGCAGAATACGACAGATTCATATTAAATTAGATAATTCAGTTCAATATAAAATTAACCAAAAGAAATTTATAAAAACAAAGCTTCCATTTCTCTTCTGGTGTTTCAAAAAGGCCGTCTTCTAATTCAGTTTTAACCAAGGATGAACTGTCCACTTAAACACCTTAGTCCTGGGTTAGAGTAGTAATAGTAGTAACCCACTATTCTACTCTCTTTTGTAAGTCTGGAGGCTTGTTAATGTCATCTGAAAAGGTTATTATTACTCAGGCATATTAATCCACCTTGACTCTGCTAATATTTCTTATGGCTCCAGCCTTGAAAGTCTAAAACAACAACACACATAGATGCTCTTTTTTTCTAATTCTCTATAGCAATGCTGGAGTTAATTCTTTTTCTGAAAGTGTGGTAAGTTACTTAAAACGATCAGTGACTAAAGAATGAAAAGATACCCCATGTATTTGAAAACAGAGAGAATGAAAGTCAGTCACAAACTCTTCTGTGCCTCTGCTTTTGATTTCACAGCAAGGCTGTCTGAGAGAGATTGTTGCACTTCACCTCAGCTTTTGTATGGATTTCTGTAAAAGAAACACTATCAAGCAAGCAAAATATAACTGCCTACACGACTGAGCACAGATTGATGCATCCGCACATGAAGCATATTGAAGACAAGCACATCAAGACAAATGTGACTTCTTTTAGGTGTTGTAAAGATGCTCATGGAATCTTTAGATAAAATGAGAGAATGCGATAAAAATTCTTAGCTAAAAAAATCCTTAATGTATTGGGATATTTGCAAAGGATAATGCCTGTATGAGGAATAAAATCTCTTGATTAGGATGGCCAGCCACTATCTGGGTGGTGATGAGAGTATTTTTTTAGTGGAATCCCCAACAGCATCGGGCAGGGCTCCCCAAAATATTGTTCTGCCAAATTTCTACATCCAGCTTGCCTGAAGTCCTGTGTGTTCATGACAAACTGCTTCCACTGCTGTCAGTTATTTTAAACTATCTGCCACCAGCTCCTAATGATCTTAACGATGCCCAAAAGACTATTCTGCATGATGATTTCTGCACGTTTAGAAGTTCCTATTGAGTACTTACAAGAATCCTGCCAATGTACAGGCTGGTTAACTCTGGAGTAGGAACACCCTCTGGGATGGCAGTTTCTTCATCTGGTATGTGAATCAACACAATGGAGAGAAACTGGTTAACACACAGACATGAGCTGCCAAGGGGATTTGTTATTACTGCCTGTAATAACTGAGGGCTCCCATAAACATTACTCACTTCCTTACTGAAGACAGTGGCTAAAGGTTCAGTCCACCACCCTGTCTCAAGCTGGTCCAGAGTTTAAACTGTTTGTTGTGACATCAGTGAGACAAGTAACTTTTTATGCACTGGCACAGCCTGCATACACAGCTACTTCACAATTATAACTACAGGACAAACTTGAATCTCATTCTTACATCCCATTTATAACTTATGTTCTACATGTCTTTCCTCACCAAGAGAGATGGCCAGGAGTATTTTAAATGAAAAAGTTTCTCTGAAAAATGGCAACTTGCCCAAAGTATTTACAAACACTAGCACTATAAGAAATTGTTTCTCCCGCTTTGTTCTTATTGTATTTGTCTTAAATGCTGCTCTATGACTAGTGAAATTCTGTCAGAAAGAGAGAGAGACTTCAGGAGAACCTGAAATGTATCCATAATGAATTACTGTAAGGCTTGTATTCACACTTTGTTTTGGCCACAATAATAAGATAAGCAAATTCTGGAGCTGATCCAAGCTAAGTACACAGTCAGTAATAGGCCATTAAGATTTGGTTTATTTGTGCTTTAGATAAAGGGACTGGACCTTCAAACTAAATCTGAAGGCTTTAGCTTCAGAGAAACTCCAGTTATGTGCACATAAACAGATGTTTGAATCTAGAGTCAATATTTAAGGAACTGACATCTGTTCCTAACTCAGCACACGTTTGTTGTTCCACACAGAGTGCTATTAACCAGAATTCAATTTTGCACTTTTAAAGTAAAGCTGATTCCTTTTCCTTGCTGTCTAGCAAGGAAATGCACTGTAAGCTGGCAGGGCTTAGGGTCTGCAGGTGCAAATGGACATGCTGAACATTTCACAGAACTTCAGCAGACTTCTTCTCCATGATGGAACTGCTTCTCAGTAAAGTAAACGGGCATTTTGCTGCTAGTTCTTTCTGAACAGTCCAAATTACTAGGCTATTGGTAAAAGTCATGCCCATGGATTTTCTATATAAATTAGAAATTTTAGTGAGATTATAAAAATTAGAGTTGAAAAATGAGACTATAGTGACATAAAGTGCAATGTAGAGCCTTCACTTTTTGGTGTCTTCATTGTTTTTGTTTTCATCTGGTTCATCTCATTTCCACTGAGATTTCTAAAATATTCCATGTTCTTCTAGCTCTCTACAAGTGGAAATAGCATGTGAAGATTTGAAAAGGTCATTCCAAAAATGGATATTGATCTGTGTTTGGGTAGGTTTTTTGTTTAATTTAATTCCAACATGCATGACCTGGAGACATTTTAATATCAAAGTAAACTCTGCTACAATGAAAGAGCTTATGTTCAGTACGGGGATTCTCTGGGGTTTTTATGAGTCCTGGTGTCCAAATAATTCTTCTATTCTTTTACTTGATAGTCTAGGTCTCTACTTTGAATACGGAATTTGTGTCGTTCACCTTTTAGAATTATTTTCTGCTACGTTAAAAGCAAAACTGGTTTTCATGTTTCATTTTCCCAAGCAATTACTCCCACAGGCATTAACTCTGGTAGAACAGTACTAAGGCAGCCAAAATACTCTGGATAATTCATGCATGGAGTGAGACAGACCTAGCACATTGTGCTGCATGCACAATCCTCATATTACAGAGCAAAATGAAGACTTGTGTGAGGTTACTAAATGTGGGTTTCTTTCATGGAGCCTGATTTCATTATTCTTTGTGGTGCAGGATTCAAGTTGAATGAGAAAGGCAGGGTTTACGTAACCTGTTAGTCAATGCAACTGACATAAGAAGCTTGAATGTGTGGTTCCTCTGGAACATTAAGGTTCTCTGCATGTACATGGACAAATTGTCCCATGCAATGTCCCTTCTTTGAATCCAAGCCATCTTGGGGACACTGGAACATGGTACAGTAGTCATCCCTGGAGATCACACCCCTCACTCTGATATCTATCTCTCCTGGTTACATTCACAGACAGGTTCATGCACTCTGAGGAGATCAAAGGTGGCTAAATGTGGCAGCTCTGTCTATGCTTTCTACGCTGGTCACTATAACCTCTCCTTTAGTCTGCAGGGAGAGGTTGGCATTTGTAGTGTCCAGTTCCTTCAACATATCGTAGAGGTCTAGCACAGAAAACAGCCAGCTCTCTTGACCTAGATGACCAGCAGAGATGAGATTGCTTCATCTTAGAAGTCTTTAGGTGCTTAAAAGGACCTCACATGTCATGAAAATCTCTTACTTGCAGTGGCTGAAGTCAGTGTAAAACTATAACCTATCAAAATTAAAGACTAATGTTTACATTGTAGAAACACAGAATTCCAATTTCTATCTAAGCATCTAAACCAGACAGGTCCCTCAAAGTTTAAAAAAACTTAAACTACATTTGCAAGCATTTTTTTCAGTCTTTTGAAGCCCCTGTGCACATAGTACAAAATGACAACTCAAGCAGTGCACTGTGTTATAAACAGCCCTGCCCTACATACAGCAACTCTCTTCCATTCGGGAAGGAACAAATCTTTAAATTCGCTGCATTAAAGCCTGTGTTGATTTACAGCCCTCTTTGATCAGATGATCAAAACCCACTTTAACGCTTCTCACAGAACAACCTCACTCCTCTCACATGTATCATTCATAGCTGGCACAGATACTCATCATCCCAGTGCTTCCTAGAGCTGTGATGCAGCCTTTGGCATCGAGGATCATTGCTGTCTGAAGAAAATAATAATAATAATGACAAAACAAGTTCTCTTGGGACTAATTGTGACAGCTTGGCCTGTGCACAAAGATCATGGATTGGAAAATCATGGTGCCTGAATTCAGGCTTAAGTAGAGATTTCAGGTGCTGGTCCCTGGAGTAGTGTGGACTATTAACTATTTAAAAATTGTTATTTTAATTCTATCATGCTAGAGGATAATAATACACATAATAGAGTAGAATTATAAAGAAGAATTGTATGGAATTATATGAGAAAATAAACAGGAATAAAAGGGTATTCAAAAAGCATAATGAAACAATAACTGACGTAGTATTTATTGTAAAAGGATTACTGGAGAAACTTCAAAATTTTAGATATCTATTTTAAGTTGTCACCTTTCACCTTATCATTCTAGGGTGCTTTATTTAAGTGCTGTGTTTAAATCACAGAACACACTAAACTGTAGGTATTATAAGCATGTAAGCATTATATGCAATGCAAATTAAAAACCACAACAAACCAAAACCGACAAAACTTTCCCCTCCCCAAAAAACACCCAACCAAAAAACCAAAACTCTCCAAAACCAAAACCAGTATTTCCACTGAGGCCTGATCTCACTGATGAATTTTAACAAAGGTATCTAAACTGTGAGTGAATAAATAAGTAAATAAATGGTTATGGGCTGAAGGTGTGATGAAGGAAGCCATCTGGCCACACTGGTTGTTTCACTGAAGTCACCAGCACAGGTGCAGAATGTCAGGGAATGGCTGTAAGGACCTATTTGTACATACTTTGTTTGCTTTGTCACAATCTCTGCTTTTGTGGTCTCACCAAGGGTGTCCTCTGTCACTGATCATATATTCAGGGCATCTCCATGGTCACTGCCAAGAGTTCAGTGGCCCTTGAGGTGTTTTACCTGATTCTCCTCATAACTGGCCTGGAGGCGCACAAATGTCTCCTTGCACCCAGAGTTATGATCTCCCCTGCTCCCAGCTGTGACTGTTCTTTTTGTGCCATATCTTGTTACTGAAAAAGTGGATCTTAATGGAAATGTCTGGATTGCAAACTTTCTGCTGGAGTGCACACACAGAGCAGACTGGGTAGAAATGGTTTGCAAAGTACAGATGGAAAATAAGCATTTTAATTAATGCTAACTTTTGTGTACTTGGAGGACCCTCATGCTGTAAATGTGATTCTATCCCATTTGGTCATGCAGAAGCTAATTCTGATGAATTCAGTAATTTTGCCAAAGAGAATTCATAGCTGCCTCTTTTCACCCTGGTGCTTTCTTGCAATTACTGTTGTTTGACAGCTGTTGTTCTCATGCAAATTTGCCAGTGTGGTGCATGAGTGTCTGTGAGGTGATAATAGCTGTGCAGATCACGCTTAAATAATACAAATAAAAGCAGATGATACCATCTTACTTCTGAGCTGAAAGGTGATTTAAAGTATTTGCCTACTGAAATTTGATTTCAGCATCGTAAGCTACTTTCTTACTACACAGTATATCACTGCTTCTAAACTGTAGGTAGAACACAAGGCTGCTGATAGCAAATCAACTTACTATTTCAAGAAATAATAGAATATTACCACTAAAAATGATTTGCAGTAAATTAGAGCATTAATTTTTCAACAGATTAGTGCTGTGTTACCTAGTCATTTAGGTTGGAAAAGGCTTCTATCACCATTGAGTCCAACCATTAACCCAGCATTGCCAGGTCCACCACTAAACCATGTTACTAAGAACCGCACCTACACCCCTTCTGAATGCTTCCAGGGACAGTGATTCTACCACTTCCCTGGGCACCCTGTTTCTATACTAGAAAACCCTTTCCTAATGTCCTATCCAAAACTCCCCTGGTAAAACTTGGGGCCATTTCTTCTCATTCTCTTGCTTGTTTACCTGGAAGAGTTTGACCCCCACCTGGCTACAGCTTCCTTTCATGTAGCTTAGAGAGTGATGAGCTTGAGCCTATTTTTCTCCAGGCTAAACATCCCCAGCTCCCTCAGCCACTCCTCATACAACTCATGCTCCGGACCCTTTCCCAGTTTGATCAGGTGTGTCCATGCACAGACACACACAGAGACACATACAAAGTTTACTTTCTTTTATGTTGTACTTCTCTAATGTGTAGACTGAGTGTCTTGGATCTGTATTTCATAGGCAGCCAGGCAGCCCTTTCCCAATCAGCTGCTGAATAACCTGTCTCTGTTAGCACAGTCCTGGCTTCCCTTGTCACCCTGTGACTCTTGGTTCTTTTGCTGAACTGAACTGAACTGGCATTTTCAGCTAGGTGAACCAGCATAGCTGGCACAGAATTAGCAATTCTTAGTATTTCTGAGTGTTCAACTACACTTTGTGGGGTAATTACTTTTAGAAATGCCAGTTCAGCACAGCCAGGGACAAGCAGAAAAAGAGATGCAGATTTTCCCAGCAGGGACAGCTGGGGCTGCTGATTAAGGATGGATGAATCTGTTTGGGAAAACAAATCTGCCTAAACCACAATTCTGCAAAACTTCTATATTAATTTCCGTGTTTGTCAAAATGTTTGTCTCCCTTCCAGGCAGAGGCCTGGGATTTTTTTCACGTGTTTGTTTTGTATTGTTTCTTTGCTGTTGCCACCACACAGTTTTCTTCCAAGAACTATAGTCTGGTGACTGAGAGATGTTACATTATTTGTCTGGTCACATCCATGCAGGTTCTCTAATAGTGCTGTTCTCTGATAGCATCTTTGGCAACCCCATACAGCATCTCTCATGAGCAGCAGTAAATGTCGTGGCACAGAAAATAATGGCATGCAGCGAACCAGCAGGGAGATTTAGAAACTGCCAACAGCCTACATTGTTTTCAGTTGCATATCTTTATCAAGGATGGATGCTATTAGTACCTTTTGTCTTAGAAAAAACACAGTTTTATTTAAGATTCTGAAACCAGAAGACTGCTCAGATGACTGTGGGGAAAAAAAGACCCACAACCAACCAACCCTCCAAACTCCATAGGAGTTAGTGAAAACTGTCTTGCTAGAGATGATAGATAAAATTGCTTCTTGGATCAATCACACGAAAGTATCTGGTGCCTATTCCTGAAAATCTGGCTATATCTTGCTCACCATCATGATCAATATTTGGAAATTCATGTGCCGTCCATCATGCAGATTCCTCACTACTGTGGGACAGATATGTTAATGTATATATTGATTTCTGGTAATACACCCCACTAGTCTCACAACTTATGAAGCACTTTTGTATCACAGTGGATGTAAAAGGTGATTACAGAGCAGAATGAAAACAGTGAGTCCAAGCCAAGCAAGACAAAATACTATTTCATTACCTGAATGGAACAGTTTGGAAGAAATATCTCATGTTGCTATATTTGTAGTGTTGACATTAAAAAAAGACAGTAAAATGTTTTTTATAGTATTGCCTCTTATTTGGGGGTGTTTAATAACCAGTTATCATGATAAAATATTTTCAGTCAATGAGCTTCTCTGTCATCTGGGTTTTCCCATCAGGTTTGGCAGGTAAGGATTGCTCAGAGCCCATTTAAACTTTTTTTTTTTTTAAAGGATTATGTAATCTAGACAGATTTCATGTACCGGTGAAATGGATTCCCAAGGTCGCACTAGAAGCTAGTGTTTTCAGAAATTATATTTAGCAGATGCAAAGAAAAGACACATCTTAATGTGCAGGATTATGCTGAATCAGAGCCCTAAGTGTAGGAAGCACTTCAAATGCCCACCTTAATGCAAAATCAGAATCATTCATATGGAAAGAATAGTGACCAGCTGATAACACAGCATTTCCCACAAACACAGGAGATCTCTGCTGGTTTTATAACACTTTCTTCTCTGTCTCCAGGTTATCAGTGACTTAGATTAGCACCTTTCTTCCCAATCCTTACTATGCCTCCCATTTCCCAGTGATTTTCCTACATAGCAAGTATCATTGCCCATCTGCCTTCATGCTGATAGAGGCAAAGCCACTGCTGATTTCTTTAATAACTAAACCCTGCGGTAGAAGAAGTCTTGCCTGGATGAATTCATATATAAATTTTTGTGGATGAGAGCAGCATAGAAACTTGGGCTCTTCTTGCAGAATGAATCTGACTCGACTGGATATCACAAAGAGACAGAATTAGTAAACTTTTATTTCTGATATTAAAAAAAAGGGTATGTTCTAATCCCAAAGCCAACCAGAACAAAACCCAAACAAATAACTGGAAATGCTGCAGAAAATGAAGTCAGGCCTGCAAGATGGAGAGAAGAATGAGAACTTTTCACTAGGGGGCAACGTGGTATCAGATAAGGGGATGGATGCTCCCCTGGGAGACAATGAAATATGGGGACAAGAACATGCCACCATAGGGAAGAGAGACTTAAAAATAACAAGGCAGCCTGGTGAAGCAAAGCAGAATGACAAATTGGGTTTTACTGTCCTTAGACATCAAATTGACCTTTTGGCTCAGCCAGAGAAGGGAGAGGAACATGTAGCTGCTGTGATTTCATAATAAATGCCAGCTATAAAAGTCAGACCCAAGATTTTGCTGAATGAAGGAGATGTGATGGAACCATATCCATAATCAAGATGCAGAAGGGGGAGCAGGGGATGAGAGGGAAATAAATATAATATACTGGCTGTCTGGGTTTCAAAGAAATCTCTGGAATTGTTGTATCTGTAGCTTAAATCATAAATGCTGTTAATGTCTCACAAAACAACTCTAGAAGCTCTCAGTCCATAAATTTTGAATTGATTCAAATCTCTGTCTCTCAAATATACACTGAAAAGTTACCCCTTAAATCACTCCATGTCTGTCTAAGAGTGACAGAAAGAAGGGGAGAAACTGCATTTCAGTAACTTCTGATATATGTTTGCTTAATTGAAACCAATATTAAGCTCCTGAATTGGTGAAATAAAAATATTTTAAGCCTTTATAAATAACCTTTCAAATTGGACCCCATATTTGACCAATTTTGATTAGAGAATAAAGGTAAGTAGAATAGATGAAAGATGAATCTGGGATAACAGACTGCTGAGGGTTAGGCTTAAAACAGCATTTAAAAGCTTCCATACAGAGATTGTTATTTTTAATCCATCCAGAATGTGAACACATTGACCTAAGATGCTTAGTACACACAGATGGATCCTTGGCCCTACAGCAAAATAACCAAAATGACCTGGTGTCTCCACACAGAGCAGATTGGCCGGATCTACAGCACAGAGCATCTTCCTTCTCTGGGGCCCAGGGGACCTTAAGACAAAATAGTTAATTGGTGCCTGAACTTATTTATGAAACACTATGAGGATTATGTTGCAGCCTGCCAGAAGTGTGTTTTTGCAAATTTGTGTGGTATAGTTGTATCCATCTGTGTGTCCATGTGCTGTGGATGTAAAGAGCAGCCCCATTTTGCCCTCTTGTCTCCCAGACACTCCCCAACTCTTCTCCCATCTGCACCACATAGGAGCTCTCTCTGGTGCTCATCTTTGTGCTTTCACCAAGCTGATTTCATTTGCTAGGTTTGCAGAATACACGTACTTTGAGAGTGTAAAAATCCTGTCCCTTCAATGAAAAAAATCCCTGTGGTGGGGACCTCTAGGCACTAGCTCTGGCACAAGCAAACCAGCAACAGCTGATAGAAGCAGGATAAACCATTCTCTGCCATCAGGAGACATTGCACAGTCTTAGACGTATCACTGAATTGTGCTCTTATTCCACTTTTTATTAATAAGTCATTGATGTATAATCTATGTGCACTGAGAAGATCTCAGCAATCACACCTGTCCAGCCATGAAAGCTAATTACAGGCTTTGATATTCAACATTTGAAAAAACTGTCAGTATTTTTGGGGTATTCCTACTTTCTTCTTCTCCCAAGTAATAATAATCTTTAAAAGTTCAAGTCTGGTAAAAGAAAATCTGCAGCAAAGATCCTGGACAGCTTTTTAAGCTCCTTCTTTCCCAGTGAAAGTGATGGATTTAGACAGATGTGCATAGTAAAACTAAATTAAAAATAGTTGAACATTGCTGGAAATAAAATCTAAAACAAGAATGAGGTGTTCTGTAATAAAAACAATAATTGGGACTGAAGTGAGTAACTAATTGTCATTTCTGAAATAAGCTTTATTCTCTTGTTTACTACACTGTAAACCAAGAATAGTTCCACTGTATTTTACTGTGCTGGTCATACAACTGAATCAGAATTTGAGCTTCTGCTTTATTGCTGGATATGAAGAGCAATGAGTTGAAACAGCAATGTGAATCTTTCTGAAAGAACAAAATTGTTTCATTTGGGAGACCATTCTGAAGCCAATAAAATTGTGGTTGGAACTAATTTTCTCCATATGTTACATGGGACAAAATTGTTCTTACTGGTGCGCATGTATTTACAGCCCTTGGCACAATGGGATTAAACTATTTTCTGGGATCCAGGTCACGTTCATTTGCTAATATAAATAGAATCCATCACAGAATCATTGGATGCCATGTTGGAAGGAGACATGAAGGATTATCTGGTCCAACTTTCCTTGGCAAAAGCAAAAACACAAGTCTAGACAAGATGGCCCACCACTCTGCCCAACTAAATCTTCAAAGTGTCTAGCATTGGGGAATTACCTAGGCAGATTATTCCAATGGCTGATTTTTCTCACTGTGAAAAATTTTCCTCATGTGTAAACCAGAATCTCCCCAGGAGTAACTTGTACCTCTCATCTTTTCCATGGCACTCCTTGTAAAAGGAAGTCTTTGTAGCCAGCCTTTAAATTCTGGATCATGGTGACAAGGTCTCCCCTAAGTCTTGTTTTCTAAAGGCTGAACGAAGCAGTTCTCTCAGCCTTTCCTCACATGGCAGGCTTTTCAGTCCTTTGATTATCGTTTTGGCTCTTCTCTGGACCCTCTCCAGCCTATTCATGCTTTTTTTTGTATAGAGGGGACAAAAATTGAATTCCAGGTATGGTCTGGCAAGCACTGAGCAGAGTGGTGTAATGATTTCTTTATTTCTGCTATTGAAGTACTCTTTGAAGCAACCCAGGATCCTATTGGCTTTCTTAGCTGCAGCAGCACCCTGTTCACTCATATTGATCTCATGTCCACCAGAAGCTCCTGGTCCCTTTCCACAGAGCTTTTCCCCCTCCAGGTGTATATCCCAGCCTTGCTGCATTCCTGGTTTATGTTTTCCCAGGTGCAAGACCTTATACTTGTTGAACTTCATAAGCTTCTCATTAGTCCATTCTTCCAGCCTGCCCAAGTTTTCTTGCAGGGTAACTCTCCCTTCTGAAGTCCTCCCTTCTCCAAAGCTATAACTGTATCTATAATCATAGATGTGGCACTGGGGCTATATTCTTTAGTTGGACATAACCAAAACCATGACTTTTCATAATTTTTAAACATGAACTTTTAAAAGGCAGGATAAGTCACTAGCATTATTTCAGTCACATTGTTTGAGACTGAAGTTTTGCCTGTGCAGTTAACTCTCCTTGATAGCAGCAGAGAGCCAAGGGAAGGTTGCACAAACTGGGCAAATATAAATTCTACTTGCTCTTGTTACTCCACCAGACATTAAACTTTTACAGGAATTATATGAACCAGGCATGGTTTTTATGTATTTAAGTAACACCCAATTGATTTCATTCCTATGTGCTTGTCTGTTCATCCTTTGAATCCATGCAGAGTTTTCTTGCAGATATATCTTCTGACAAAGAGTTCCACATCTTCCCTCTGTGTTATGTGGAAAACCACCTTATTTTGTTTGCTTTTAACTTCTCTTTCATCTGATGCCACCTATTTCATGTTCTGGAATAGACAATAAATCATCAACCCTATTCATCTTCTTCATGTTAGAGGTTTTTATGCACCCACAGATTATATCCTCCACAATTGTCTATTGTCCCTCACTGAAGAGTTTAGTTAGTACTTCACTTTATGGAAGCATGACTATAACTGTCCCAGAAAACATCCATAAGCAGAAATTAATTTCTGACTGGATAAATTGGTCTTGTGTTTCTTGAATTTTAACCTAAGACATAGGGAAAGAATGCACAAGATTTTTGTGATTTTTGAATATATTGCAAGTCAGTCCTAGGACGAGACCATCATTTGTCTCTATCCTTGTCACCTGGGAAGAATGTCATTTTTGCTCTTTGAATAGAGTAAGCAGATATGTCATTGTGCTGAGCACTTTCTCAAGGGTTTGTCAGCTTTCTATTTCATGCATCATTCACTCCTAGCTCTAGTAATCACACAAGGTAACATTTAATTAATGTGAAGTTAAAAAGCTGATAGGACACTGAGAAATAATATCTGGACACAGTTGTGTTGGGTTTCCTTGTACTATGCTACCCCAAGCAAATGCTCTCAGTAATGTGATATCTGCTTACTGCAAAATAAGTGACTGAACTGGAGTTTATTTTTAAATTTTCTTTATGTTTGGGAATCCAAACTAAAAACCTGAGTGAGCCCAACCCCAGTGTTCTACAAACAGTGTAAATGAGATGGTATGCATTAAAAAAAGAAATATTATGGGGATACAGACTTTTGCTGTCTTCATACTGGCTATGAAGAAGTACTCCAGTGTGAATTTTTCCAAACAGATAACATTCTCTCTCTGCTGGAGTCAGTGTTAGTAAGCCACGAAAATCAGGATTAAGTTAAATTTGCATCACAGGCGGCGCAGAGTATTGACAAAGGGATTTGAATTGCAGTTGGCTGTCAAATGGCACATTGGTTATACAAACAAGAGTGAACCCAGCATCAGTCAGTGTGAGACTGCTAATGGTGCAGAAATGGCGGTGGCCTGCAACAGGTCTTATGGTCTTAGTACTTACAGGTACTAAAAGGCACATTTACATTAAAGTTATAGAGTTGGCAAAAGTAAGCACTTAAATTTTTTAATGGAAATATTATTTATTTGGGGTTGTCTGTGCAGCATTCTGATGTTAAATTCTTTAATGATATCATCACCTAACATTTTTCACTGAGTGCTTCTATTTGATAGGTTCATTGCAACAGGAATCAGAGATTTATATTTTCTCAATTTCAATTATCATTTACAAAGACTATAGCAGAATTCCTAAAAGAATGTCAAAGACCATTTCTTTTAAGTGGAAAATGATATATGAAGCAATTAACATGAAACTTCACCGGAACATTAAAAAGTATTGTCAAGAGGTAATTTTTTTTTTTACATTTTATAAAGTGATTTAATTCTTCAATATGTCTCCTTTCTTTAGTCCACTGCTGCACTGTAAGAAGCTGAAAGCAATTTTCAGCACTCTATATGTAACTTCTTTTAAATTATGTTATTTTTATCACTTCCTAGTGCTTTTATCATTATTCAAGAATAAATAGATAGTGAAGGAAGGGAGCTGGAGTAGTAGTGGAAATAAAAAGATGGGTTCTGTTTCATGCACTTTATCTACACAAACAGTGATTAAGTAAAGTAACTCAACTTGTAACAAAAATCCATTATAAGTATTGTGCTTATCTTTAGGTGTTGGTAGTCTATAAGCAATCTTAAGACAAGGTGTATGCTAAAAAGACTGTCATGAATAGAGATAGCTTTTAAGAATGTTATCTCCAAAGTGGGGTCACAAAATAGATAACTGCTGGTGATGGCAGGGTATCTGAAACATAAGACAAGATAGAATAAAGTAACTTGACTCAAAAAATATGCTCCAATATACAAGTCTGTCACCTGTGTAAGATGTATGTGTTTATTCTTTGGATGAAGCTAAGCACAAATTGTAAGTGCTGAGTCTAGTGCAAGGATCACTGCATGAAGTTTCACTGTAGTCCCTGACAACTTAGTGAACAGGAAAACCCAGTGGTGTGGAAAGACATGCACTAACCATAAAATGTAACAGATATGGAAAATAAGAGTCCTGCTCTTGCAGCTATGGTTTGGGGAAAGAGAAACCAGAAGCCGCTGTCTAACCTTCCGGTCTTGTTACGGACATAGGAAAACCTGTTCCTATTTCAACAACAAGAGTTGTTTAAGCCAGACAGATAAAGCATCCCTCAAGGAGGGGAAAGAAGAAAAGAGAATCTCCTGAATACATGCAGGAGCTGGACCAGTCAAGAAGAGAATATTGTCAAACAGAAGCTTGCTAATTTTTCCATAATTTTTCAACTTTTAGTGTACTATTTTAACATTTCCCTTAATAGAGTAAACTAAATTCACAGTCTTTCTTTAATCTTGTTATATTTGTAGAGAAATCTGTCTCAGTAAATCACTCCATTCCTTTGGACATATTGACTCTTAATAGCAGGAAACAGCATGATCAGAGGAGGTTTACAAACCTGTCACACTTTGTATGGTATAAATAATAAACTCATCTTTACAAATATTATCTCAAATTAATGAAAGTTGATATTAATCTCCCTTTGACCAAGGCAAGGAGCAACTGATAATCCTCACTAGCTTGTTGCTATTGCCTGCTCCTTGCTTTTGGGGTGTGTGTGCATTGTCATTTCTTTAAAATTAAAGTTGCATCTTCCTTTTCATGTGTTTTACATGGTTTGATCTTCTTGACCTCTTGCATGAATTTTAGAGGACTCTTTCCATTAGTTGAGTCTGTCAGGGTTTCCATTTTGACAGTCATTCCTTAAAAAAAATTAATAAATTTGTGGTACTGAAATTAACAGTACATTATCTCCTGTACAATAATGACAGCAGCATGACAGCTTGCAAATTAATGGTAAAATAGATTATCACCCTTTCACACTCATTTTTGAGCTATTTTTCAACATTACTTCTTTGTACGATATAAAGTCTGGAATGTGTTAAACAGCAGCATAATTTATTGCTGTTTTCCAGGACAGCATATTTTATTGAGGTTCACGAGTCTTCTATACCTTGTCAAACATGTGAAGAACACTTGATAAACTATTTTAAAAAGTGTTACAGATGCAATCAGCCATTAATAGAACCAAAAATGCTGATTTTGGCCGTGTTTGTTAAACACAGATGTTGATGGCTGTCCTATATAATGTTTGCAGGTTTTCTTTTGTAGGCCAGTTTGTGCGTCTTTTACAAGACGTATTCTCCCACGATTTGTTTTATTCAATTATTTTAGTATAAGGATCTTAATACTAGTTGTACTTCACTGTCTTGTGCTGGTGCTCAGAGGTGTTCATCAGAGATGGACTTTACGATACAATAAATGCTGTGCGCAATTTACTATGGGCTGTAAAAAGCTTATTTGCTAAGGAGCTCATGATGTAGAGGTGAACAAATGTCATGAGGCTCCTGTAGCCTCTTACACCACCAGAATTTAATTAACTGTGATTATCTGGAAAACAATGTCGTTCCTCCAACACAAAAGAAAACTTTTTTTTTTCTTTTTTCTATCACATGGGATGAGCAAACAATAATAAATTATTCTCCTGCCCTTGTCTCTTTTCATCAGGAAATGGAACATTTGTGATCAAGATAATGTTCATTCTTGGTTTCTTGAACTGTTTTCCAAATCTTGTAATTCAGTTTTTTAGTCATCAGCAAATGGTCAACACTTGTCGAACAAAGTCATGATATCATTAGGATGTGAGTAAAAAGTTGAAATTCTTCTATGATTTTTTTTCTCTGGATATAATCTCAAAATGAAATTCCAGGATTACAGCTGGGTATTTTTTTGCTTTTAGATAGGAGACAGGAGGAAGACTGCAGGATCCCATCACTGTGTTATCATGGAATCCTAGAATGAGTTGGGTTGGAAGGGACTTTAAAGGCCATCTAGTTCCAACCCCCACTTCTATGGGCAGGGACACCTTCCAGTAGACCAGGTTGCTCAAACCTCTATCCACCCTGACCCTGAGCACATCCAGGGATGGGGAGACCCCAGCTTCTCTGGTCAACCTGTTCCAGTGCCTCACCACCACCACAGGAAAGAATTTCTTCCTGATATCTAAATTATATCTACCCTATTTCAGTTAAAAGCTGTTCCCCCTTGTCCTATCACTCCACACCCTTGTCAAAAATCCTTTTACAGCTCTCTTTAGTGACTTTAGACACTGAAAGGTGCTATAAGATCTCCCTGAAACCTGTGCATCTCTAACATGTTGAGTTTTGGTTCTTTGTTTTCTTAATGGGCTGGAGCTATCACACTATAAAGCCTTTAAATTTTAAATTTGATCTGCATTTTGATTGGTGTTGATGATGATCCCAGATGATACTCGGCAGCATGAGAGGTGAGTGAGGATAGTGTAGGGTGGTGGCCGTCTGAGTACCTGTCACATCACACCAAAACTAAAGCTCTTCAAAAAATAGTAACAACAAATTTGAGAGAAGAAGAAGCCAGTCCTAGCACGTAATTCTTACAGGACATGTAATTTCTTCTATCCTCAATGAAGCCATAGACAAGTACTTTCCATTAAAAACTGTGAAACTGTGGCCATAGTTGGATGATTCATCAGGGGCAAGGCATGCATCTTTCTGAACAATATCAGAAATAGATCTTTCAGTATTGTATTCACACACTTCTTGCTCGCAGTAAAATACTGAAAGATTAACAAGATACCACTAAATTGGTGTATTGTGGATCTCTGTATGAGCTGAACAGGCAGTACTTTACAAGATTTGGAAACTGCTTGTTCTGCTGCAAAAATTTCTCTACTACTTCAACAATTAAAACCCTTATACAGATTGTGTGAAGCATGTTTATTGCTGTTGTTAATTGGAATGCATGAATCAAAGGAGGACAGGTGCTGTCTGTGAGTTGAACCTGACTTCTCTGGATACAGTGAGATTTATGTTCCAAGGGAAATTGTTGTATAAATTCTGACACTTCTCTCTAGTATTTATTATTTGTGTCATGCTAACATTGTCCTGTGATCATTTTTAAGAAATTCTGGTCTGCTTTACTTTGGAAGTCAATTGCTTTTATAAATTCACACAAGTGCTCTCTCAGAGGTTAAGATCAAGGAAGTCTGATATATTTTAGGATCTCTTGTGTCTCCTCTGACAGTTACATCTGGCCTGATCATTATTAACTCTGTAGCTCAAGAGGAGGTCTGCTAATGAGCATTAACGTGGCATCCCTATCTGTGAGGTCAGGAAAGAGCAAGAAGGGGAACGAGCAAATTCAAGGATCTGCATAACAGGAGATGAGACTGTGATCATTTCCAGTCTAGAGCCAGCATCGGGTGTGGTCAAGATGCTGTGACACATAAACCAGACTTTTGAATCTTGGTGCCTGCAGGTGTGTGTCACCAGCATCCATGAGTAAACTCATCCTCTGGGGAACCCCCGGAGATCACAGCAGTTCACTGTGGAGCTCCTGAACTGAGACACAAAGCAAGAGAAAATTTAGAAGCCATTTCTGAGAGCAGAGCACATTAGACTGAGGTCACTGACAGAGCACTGAGGAACAGGCTCTTTCCTTTACCTGAGTCGAGAAAGATTAAATGCTACCAGGGTGCATAGGTTGAGAGGTAGCTACTTTTTGAAGGAGCTGGCAGGAGTCCACAAGGGCAGAATGTTCTTTTGTAGGAATGTTACTTTGTTCTCTGTAAATTGTTCCCACTTTGGGCCTCATTTACAGGAAAATGGAATAAGCAGGTAAAGCTCAGATATGGTTATCTTTAAAATTCTCATTTTTGATATGAAGATAGAGCAAAATTTTGTAGCTGTTGGAACATCTGAGAATTTGCTTTAGTCATGCACTTTTCTAGAATGTATTTTCTGGTTTAGACTCTTCCACTTTATAATTGCAGTGCTGTTTTTCCATAAGTACATAAAAATTAAGTGTTATTTTCATGTTCCCTTGAGTAACTTAAAAACTACATTTTTGATGTTGCCTTTCTCTGGGCTTAGAATTAAAAGCTGAACACAGTTAGAGGGGAAAAAAGGGTTTTACCTCTGTATTTATTTAAGGATCCTTTGGTGCGTCACATCTAGGTAGGAAGCACCCCCGAATGCACACCAAAAATGCACACCTGAAAGTGCCCACCAGGATGCCCACCCCAGGAGTGCACCAGGGTGCACCCCCCGAACAGTGCACTGCACTGCTCAATGCACACACACACACACACACACACACACACACACAGATGCACAAAAATGCACCCAAATGCCCCCAGTGATTCACGTATACAATTATAGACCTTGCAGATCAGCATATCTATCGAAGGCTCTCCAATGAGAGGCTCAAGAGAAGCCCCTGTCCTGAGGAACCTTCCCCTTGGAGGGGCCTATCTTGGTTTACAGAATGTGTTCTGGAGAGGACCTTGGTGTCTGGGGCTTTCTGACCCAACTGTGAGGTTCCCAAGATGTTTGGTCTCTTGGCTTAATGGAACTTGGGGTCTAAGCTCGTTATCAGACTTAGGGAATTACAAGTATGTGGGCTAAAAGCACTAAGGATACATGCAAAGCTGTGTGAAAGGGTATATGAGAGGGGTATATGAAAAAGCAAAAAATCATCATGGCATCATTGAAGTAAGTGGCTACTATAGTTACATAATGCACATTCTATATACAGGAAGCTCTAGGCATATAGCTTTAAAATACACAGTAGTCACTGAGTTACACTTAGTGACTTTTTTCCTTAGTAAGATATGCCTTTTCCACTCTTGAATACTTCTGGTAAAGAACGTTAGAAAAGGTAAACACACCAATGTGTTATTAGTTTAAATTTGTTTGTTTATTTGCTTGTCTTATTCTTTTGTGCTTTTTAAATCTGAAACTTACGTACAATATTTTGTAAGTATGTTTCAATTCTGTTTTTACAATTTACATTGCTATGAAGACAAAAGTATGTTCATTTTTTAGAGGAAAAAGCTCCTAGTTTTTGAGATTACAAGGACCTAAAATGAAATCTAGGTTTAATATTAATGAACTACTGACAGAAACAAAAACTATGAAGATTTTAAATCTAGCTTTTCATTTCAATAGGTTAATGGATGACTATTACTTATTGTCTTCTTAGCAATTCAACAAAAACTTGAAGCATGAAAGTAATGATAAGAAGTAAATCCAAGTGACAGTTCTTACCACGTCCAGATTAGAAGCTTGGTCTATCTTTTATTTTGAAAGTTTTTACTCTGTTGAGAAAAGGACTCCAGAAATAACTATCAATTTTCCCACAAAAACAGTAAATATTTTACTGCCAAAAAAACTTCCAGACTTTTTACAGTGGCCAAATGATCTCAGGTGCTTCTCACCCTGTTGTCAAATTCATCATTGTATTTTATATTTCTCTACTTCAAGAAATAATATATAGACAATATAAATTTGCCAATTTTGTATTCGTAGGTTGGATTCATGCATCTGGAATTGAGAAGGTGAGGACACATTGTTCTCTAAACCAGACATATTTCTTTATAAATAAGCACTAATGCAGGATGCAGATTAGTGGGGCCCACCACTGTTCTGGACTGTGCTCATTACAGTATCAGCCAAAGACATGGATGAAGATGGATGACACATTTTTATTTTGTAAAGCAGAACAGGTCTAAATTCACTGTCTAGACTCACAAACTCTGTGGCATGTGGATGAGATAGAAGCTGAGACAGTGAAACAGCTACAGAAGGTGGGGTTTTTATCAGGGTTCTTCTAGGTGGACTGCTCTACTTGACTAGATTGTTCTCAGTGTATGTAGGCTACTGTCATCTTTTGATCCCAAATATGCGCCCACAGATAAGAAGTGGTCAGCTAAATGTAGCAATAATCCTTGGATAAATACAGCTTTGTTGTCTGGAGTGCTCCTCTAGGATAGGGCTGGAGGCTGTATAATTTTCTACATATTAAAGCAGTTACATTTGACGGGTCTGGTTATAATTTATAGACCTTCAACACAGCCTGAAAGATACTAGTTACCTTCTGACACATAAGGCCTTCTGACATATGCTGCTGCCTCTGTTGGGTTTCATGTTGCATCCCTCCACACTGTCGGGTACTGCTGTAAGCAGAGAGCCACAGAGCTTTCTGTCACTCTAGACAAGAATATAAACAATTGGACACAAGATGTGTAGGTTAGTACAGCTGGCTATCTCACATCCCTAAAGAAAAGCATAGGCAAATCTTATGCATGTAAAAGGTTAATCATTAAATCTTTCTCTGATTTGCAAATTCAGGAAGAGCATCAATAATTTCTCACTATCATTTCCAGACCCACTATCATTTGCAGATGTCTTCCTGTTCCTAGACATAAGGAGCTGGGACTAGTCAGATACCATCAGAACTGTTCAACTTCCTGCACAGCTACATAGGCTGATCAGGCAGAAGTGACCAAAGCAGCAAGATGTTGCCACCACTTCTTATAATTTCAATAAGCATTGTAGCTATTGAAGTTGTTGTTGGATTTTTTGGAAATGGATTTATTACAATTGTTAATATCATTAACTGGATCAAAAGCAAAAAAATTTCTTCTGCTGATATGATCCTGATCTTTCTGAGCACATCCAGATTTATCTTGCAGGTGACAGTCCTGATGCACATCCACAGTCTCTACTTTGCAGATGTGCTTAAGCTGGCTTCGGTGTACAAAGACTTTGGTGCTGTGTGGATGTTTGTGAACCATGCCAGCTTGTGGTTCAGTACCTGGCTCTATGTACTCTACTCTGTAAAAATAATCAATGTCACCCACTGGCTGCTGCTGCAAATCAAGCGCAGAATAGCTGGGATGGTCCCATGGCTTCTTCTTGGATCGCTGCTGATCTCTTCTATGACTTCTCTTCCTCTACTATGGATTACACCCAGCACTTACCTATGCAGCTCAACAGGGAACTGCAGAGAAAATAGCACCGCTCATACCACAGACTGGGATAGTTCATATCTCTACTTGCTGCTTCTGTACTTTGTAGGTTGCTTTTTCCCGCTAGTACTCTCCGTGGTGACCTCAGCTCTGTTAATTACTTCTCTGTGGAAACACAGAAGGACAATGCAATGTTATGTAGATACTTTCAGGGATGCTATGATAGATGTTCACCTAACTGCTATTAAATCCATTATTTCTTTCTTAATCCTGTATCTTTCCAGTGTTGTAGCTCAAATTCTGTTGATACTGTCGACATCTCAAAGTAAAGATATCGTGAAAGTTGCAGTATCCTTAGTTGTAGCTGGGGCATATCCTTCCGTGCACTCAATTATCCTGATCATAGTCAATTCAAAACTGAAACTGGCATTTAGGAACCTTTGCCTGCATTTTAAGTGCCACTTGGAAGATAAGCCTCCAAGCCCCAGGCTTGAGAGAAACACTCTCCAGTAAGAGATCTGAAATCAAGAATCCCATGTATTGTTTCACTTTTTTCTTAACTGATAACTTTCATCTTCCAGAGACTTCTGTGACTAGTCCTCCTTAACATTTCAGAGCATCTGAAATAATGTGCATTTTTGCCTTGTGCACCACTCCAGCTCCTTCCCTCCTACTTTATATAGAGTGAGAATAAAAATGTACCGAATGAAAACAATGTACTTAAATAATAAATCAGTTTCAGGTTGCTTTGTGATTTCAGATTATCAGTTTAAGACTGAAAGTTTTATGACCTGTTTGAATTTAAGAAAATGGGACTAAAACAGATGAGAATGTACAGAGCTCACAAATACCAGCTCTCGGCTAAAGGATTTTTCACCTGAGAAGGTTAAAATTTGACTGAGAACTTGTTGTGCAAGTTATAGCTAGTGTTACATGGAAAAAGAATATGCTTTTAAACTGGAAAACCTTCCTGAATTATAACCTGAGGGAAAATTAAAACTTGGAAACATACAACAAATTAACATAATCAAATTACATTCTGAACAAGGTTTATTTGTGTTAGGATTCCAGTTGTCTATAACAATGTAGTGGTTAAATGCCTATTTAAAAATGGATAATTTTGTTTGAAATATATGTTATGCTTATTCATTTGGTTTTCTTGAAAGTGGATTACCAAGGTGGTAAATACAATGTAAAGTGATGTAGGTACATAGAACTACCTGTAGAAAACCTCAGTCTTGTTAAGTTGACCATTCTGATCATAGATTTGCCTTTATTGTCATGATTTGCTATTGCTTTTAGCAGTTGGGAGTTGTTTCTAAGGCTGTTCTCTTTTAATATTTTATGTTACTATGAAGTTTCACATGAGGTTGGTGAAATATATTAAACAAGTCCTGTCATGTTTTATCAAATAATGTGTTTGATAAATCTATTCTAAAGTTCTCAGCTCATCTCAAGTATTTTTATGCTGTACATTTCTCTTCAGGAGTTTAGATAATGCCAGATTATAAATTACTGTGGTGAGAGTTTCAGTCCCACCTAGAAAATTAATGAGCAGACTTATTAATGGAGTGTAGTGGCCTCAGTTTTTGAAACATCAGAGTAATAATTTATAAAATGCTTTGAAAATCACTGATTAACAATATTAGATAAAGAGTGAATATAATTTATTTGTTATAATTGATATCTTAAAATAATTTTGAGAATTAATTATATGTTAATAGGACACATAAAAGGATGTCTGTATGATATGAAGTGATATGATTATTAGCATGTGTAAACGGTGGGTTCAGACTGCAGAGCAGAAGGGAGGGTCATTAATCTCACAAACACAGTGTTTGGAGGCACAGCACAATGTACTGTAAAACTAAGGCTTCCATAATGTCCAGTGCTGTGGTGCTGAATCATAAGAGACACAAAAATCCCTCAAGGGAAGCAGATGGGATCCATCATGCTCATGTCACAGCAGCACTCTGCTCTGCTCTACAGCTGCATGCCCTGCCAACATGGACCAAGGTTAGAGCAGTTATACATCAATAGCTCTTCCAGCTGGCAAAATCATGAAAAGAAAGTGTCCTGAAAAAATGGGTTTGTTTGAGACTTTTTTATTGCAGGGTGGTTGGTGGTGGGATTTGGTTTTTTGAAGCTGATCATTTCCCCAGTGAGCTCATTTCTCTTCAGGTATTTCCAAACCCTTTTCTAGAGTCTGAAGTAAAGGGATCAGAGCCAAAGATGATAATAACGGCCCTTGCTCAGCTTCTTCACTGCCTCTTCACCTTCAGGAGAGGGAGATCTGAGGCAGGAGCAATCATTAATAAAATATCCTCCAGTGCTTCCAGGGGAGGGGGAGGACAAAGCTCAAGGACTTGATGTCTTTATACAGTATTGATGAAAGTTTTGTTACACACAGCATAGAGTGAGATAGATGGGTACATAAATTAGAATTTTAAATTACTGGATTGGCAAATAAATTATTAGTTTTGTCCTTTTCTGTTCCATCCTTCCCTCAAGCTTCAATTTATTTTCATGACTTCTTCCACAGTATATAGAGATTCCTATTTGTTGTTTGATCTTACCCTGTTCTTTGGATTTTGTCCTATCCCACCCTGAAATAATCTTCTGTTTTCTCTTCAGATCTAGCCTTCTCTTTCAGGTACATTTTAAAAAAGCTTTCTCATTATTATTTTACAAAAAAAAGCATTCACCCAATTACAGTAGACTTGTTTCTGTATCTAGTTTATTCCGGAAAGCAGATCAATAAACCTGATGAATGTTTTAGCAATTACTATTTGTGCCCCAAAAAATCACAAAAATAACTTTGTTGAGATTTCGTTGTCTAAGAAGTGTTTATATGATGATTGAAAATAAGACTGAGTTCAGAAGTGAATTTCCCCTGGAATTTTTCAAGTTACATGAAATGGCGACAACATGAACGGGAAAATACTGTCTGCGGTTTGTTTAAGGCCAGAAACAGTGGCAGCACCAAAATCATTGCAAGTATGATGAAAAATGGTGATTAGTGCAGTTATTCATACTGGCTACATGAAAACCAAACCTTGTCTTCCCCATTTTTTTTTTTTTTTTTAGTGCTATAGTGCCTGCTTTTTCCAGGTCAGAATTCATCACACTTCTGTTTCCAGGAAAAGCAGTATTTTGCTGTGCAGAAATCAAGGGACTTTTGATTGCAATCTCAGTAGCATGTCCATGAAGCTGGCAAATTTCTCACTACCAGTCTTTCAGCATGTGAATCAGAAAGAACTACCACAGACATTCTGAGTTTCAGCTGCTGGCCTGCTTTGTCACATCTTTCCTTTTGCCTGCATTAATCAGAGGCTCTACCCAACCAAATCATTAGCGGGGTGGTGGACATGAACTCTGCTATCTCTAACATAATATCTCTCCTCTGCTAGCCATGCAGTCTTGCCCTTTCTGAGAGTTTGCTGTTCTCCATGATGTAATTACCTCTCTGCAAGGTACGCAAGTCAGCACTGCCAGCTCCATGGATCCCAGAACAGATGCCCCTATAAATGTCACTAAAACTCCAGTCTTCACTTTTGCTGGTTTTCTAGTGGTAATCAGGAAGCTTTTCACCTTCTTTGCATGTGGCAGCACAATGGTGCTAATTTGTTCTGAATAATTTTGGGTAATTTCAAAAGTAAAATAGGTGTCAATGAAAATATCACACTTTACCTATATTTTCTTGAAATAAGACTTCCCATCTTTCTGCAAGGTCTGGAGAAAAGTTTTTCCTCCTGAAAGAGTTTATAATAGGATTCTAAACTGGGATTACTTTTATCTCTATTTATTTATTGTCTTTCCTATCGTAATACCCAGCCTTCATTTCATTAATATCACAAGGACAGTTTCTCCAATGTTGCAAAGTACTTCTGAAGGCTAATCCCTCTTCCCCTCAATATTTCTTATCCTATTTGTTCCTCATTTGAGGACATCTGTGTGGGAGGTCATTGCAGCTTAGCTAGGTGTATAAATAATGTTCCCTATAAATCTGTCAGACAAACCCTTCCTAGAGACATGGGTCTTAAGGTTTATTAAAAAAAATTTTAAAATCAAATAAAAATAATTTTGTTTCTAAATTAATGTGAAAATAGCTTTGAACATTGTAAATATTAAAAATATAAATTCGGTTCATGTTAATATTACTTTTAAGATTTGTTATTTTCAAAGTGTCATTTCTCCTTCCCAATACCTATGTTTTTGCAATGACTCAAACTTTATATATTGGCCTAAGTCATCATAATGAGTAGCAATTACATCAGAGAAGAGCATGGGACCTCTTAAAACCAGAGTTACTGAAGCTCATAAGCTTTTCAGTGGTCAGAGGGCTTGTCATTCCCAGAACTTTGCTTGTCTCCACACTGAGAGGCCATATCCCTTTCTCTAGTATTCAGCCTGTGTGTGAAAGGACAGGGATACTTTATCATCAGAAAACAGAGCAGTAGTACAGGTGGTGGCTATAGTGGGATTTAACTGGGCTTTTGAGAGGAAAGGAAAGCAAGGAGAAGTCTCATCCATGAGATTTACTTTGGCTGGTCTCTTTTCCCAGTACAGGTAAACAAACTGGTAAACAAACTGGGGCAACAGTGCAGCCTTCCAAATCTGTTACTGCTGCACTGGGATCCATGCACTGAATGCTCCAATGCAAAATAGTTCTTTTGCTGCCACGGGAAAAGCAGAGGCAAAGTGTTAAACAGGAGTAATGACTTGATGTCATCACCTCTTAAGTGCCTCTTGGCAGGGGAAGAGGTGAAATTAAACCTTTTCTGGCCTTTAGGCATTCAGATATGACATTCTGATGAGATTAAGATGGATGATGTAATTAATAAATTTAAAAAATGATTGGTAGGTAATTATATTCTGGTTTTTATCTTCCACCCCTCCCTCAGTGTCATATTTGAATTTCATTTTTTCTAGTTTTATATATTTTATTTTTTCCCCTCTCGTTTGAGAATTTCTTTTTCTTGTCCTTTTTAGGAAAAAATTAATTCTTCATTTATCACTCATATTTCTTGCCACTTCCTCTAAAAATCTCCACTGTTTTCGCAGCATTGCTGCTGTGAAATTATATATTATATTATATATATTGCAATAAATATATTATTGCAAATATATACTAATGAAATCAAGATGGGCTCATTCACATATTTACTTTATTATAATAAACACACATTTCAAGGCATCTTATTGGTTTTGGCAGACTCATACTTTTCTTTTTGTGATAAAATTGCAAATAAAATTTTCCCTTTCCTTGTGAAGGCATTAAAAAAAAAAAAAACCCAACAAACAAAAGCCCACATGCTGAGACCCTGAGACATGTGAATCTTCCCTTTCAAATCCCACTTCAGTCAGTTCTGCTTTGTTGTCCTTTTCCTGCCATTTGCTTTCTCTCACCCCGGTGTGGATCCCTCTTTCTTTTACAGACTGCTTTCTATTTTCTGTCTCATTTTCCCTGTCTCCTTTAAGATCGTTCTTAAAGTCTTTACTTTTCCCTTCCTCTGTTTAGTTTTAATCCTCACCCATCAGTCCCTCAAACATTCTTGTTTGTTTCTATGTTTGCACTGTTTGTGTCCCTTCCAGAGGAGAGATGACCATCCAAATATTTTCATTGCCTAGGATTAAGATAAGAAGAAAAAAGAGGAAATAGAATGTAGCTCCTCGTATGCAAACAGCAAAGTGAAAAACACTGGTTTCAAACACTGCATGTGTAAACTGTATATTTAAGACTAAAATTATTTTAAATACTTGCGTCCTGAGAAACGTCAAAAAGAAAGTTTGCATTCATAGACTTGCTCACTCTCTTAAAGAGGACAACAGAAATTTGTCTGTTGCAATTTATTCTCACCATCAGAACTGAAGGAAATCAGCTTTTTTTTCTGAGGAACTTCTCAATCCCCTCCAAGAAAGATGTATAACAGGAACTATGAATAGGTATTTTTTGACCCCATTTGATGAATTGTAATAAACACACTATGAGTTTTATACAGGTGTTCAGCCAGAGGAGGTTTAGACCCCTAACATAACATGTAGGTATAATTTGAGTTTCAATGGTCACAGAAATGTTTTTCTTGCTTGAGGTACCCATAGCTTTCTTGGGGAATCTGAAGTAGTGTTTTTGCACATGTAGAGAAATATATCTGTACCTGTTGAAAAATAAGTACCTATCTCTCAGCTAAATTCAGTACAAGAGGAGAAAAGCCATAATATAAAAACTTCATCACTCTAAAGACATGTTTGGACCACAGCTGCAACCAGTCTCCTTTTTCATTGTTTTTTACAACTGGGTGAGCTTGTGCATTTTTCTCATGCCATGGCTCTACTCAGGCAGGAATAGGGAGAAATTTTCCCAAAAATACCCCCTGGAAAAGGTTACTCTGAGATATAATATCTCTTGGTTTCAATTCCTGGATGCTGTAAAAGCTAAAATCTTAGGTCTCCTGTCTTTTGGCTCTTACTACAGTCAGTCTGTGATTATTTCAAAAGCCAGCTCCAAAGCACATTCTGTCAAAAGAGAGTTCAGCTTTTGGAAAGTGAATGACAACTCAAACTTTGTATTGGGTTTGAAATTGGGTGGACACCTACATAAAAGCTCCTCATATATGTAGGCAGTGGGCCAAGGGACTGTGAAGAAGGAGAAGTTTTATTAGGTGTGTGTGATGAGTCAACCCAAACTTCTCCTTCCCAATCTCTTGGCCTGCTGCATCTCATTAGCATGGAGATGACTTGATTTGCTTTACAAAGTCAGTGGGAAAGGTTAAAATCTCAGGCTGGCCCTGTGGAAACTTTCAGAAATGCCTTGCTTTTCTTGCTGACAGTAGAAAAAAGCCTGTATGCATTACCAAGTTAAGGGATGAGATGCTTAACCATCTTTGGTCAATCTTTGAACGTCTTCACCTGTATGAACATTTTCAGCTCCAAACTGCGGTTCTGACCAAAACTGGGAACCTTTGGATGATTCTCAGATCACCCCTCAGAACACTGGTGGTCTCTTTTGTTATTTCTTCTCACTATACTTTGGCGTATTTTAGCTTTTCCTTTTGAACTTCAGTAATGAATCCTCTCACAGACATCAGGGTGATAGATGCTGAGGTTTTTCAGCTCTCCATATCATTCTGTTGGACACCATTGGGATACGTCCCTTTCATCATTCCATTTTAATGTAATCAGTTAATTATCTCTGTCCTCAAACTTAGATGAAGGAGGAGAAAGAAATCTCCAGCAACTCCAGGACAATATCATCTGGTAAATACCATCCAGTTTCTTTTTCCCTTTCCTTCTATATTTCTAGGTTTTTTATTTGACTGCAGTTATTCAACTGGTGCAGTTGAAATAAATAAATCACCAAGATTGCCTGCACTGTCTTTGGGGATCACTGCTTCTTGTTTGAATACACTATACTCAGTTTATAACAAATTTAAAACAAAACATTGATTCAATATTGCATATCTTCCTCTAAGTGATTATAACACAGAAAATTCCTTCCTTATTTTGAGGGGTAAATTCTAAGAAGAACTTGATGCAAATTAATGCAAACACAAAAGTAGGAAAACCCCTGGAACTGACCATGTTCTTATGTATCCATACTTTGAGGAGAAGGTCATGGACACAAAGTGCAAAAAAATTAAAATTTGTGAATATGCAGTATATTTTCCTTACTTATTTCTGAGGCATTAGAGAAATGTGATTCTATATTTTAGTTTTGTGATGAAGTCCTTTGCCTCTTTTAATCTTTCAGCTGAGCAGGTGCTTGAGTTTTCAAGAGTTAAATTGCTAAATCTCATATCAAAATACTAGAAATCAAATATTTCACTCAAGACACTTTTTCGTACAAGAGCTTTGGGTAAGGTTTTTTTTTTTATTATAGCCTATTATTTAAAAGTTGACAGCAAAAGCACTACAGGTATCTACAAGCCAGCTGTCACGATTTCTTCAGAAAATCACTTTTTGCATTGAACTCATGTTGTGATCATATACCTTGCTGTCATGTGGCTTGATAAGTGATTGCTTGCTGTGAAGAGCCCATGAACTACTTCTAGTACTTGAACTTCTTACAATGTATATTCACATGCAGCTGCAAGCATTGTACTTTCATAGAGCCGATCGAACAATCTCCATCCAAATACATTATTCAACAAACATTTCTATGGAATACCTTCTTTCCAGACTGAATTTGAAAGAAATTAAGCTGGCTCTGATCCTTACAAAGTTTAGTAGGTTCTGTAAAAAGGCACTGTAGATAGGGCAAGAAGGACTCATACCTTAAGTGCATCTCAGTTTAGTTCATCTGTGCGGCTTCAGATGATACATCAATCATCTCTATGCTTCATTGTCCTGCAGGAATAAAAAGGTTTTTATTCGCCACTCTAACTTTGTTTGAAATAGTACATAGGGTTTGCTGTATAAATGCAGAATATTTTGTTTCCTGTTTTTATTTTGTTGACCTACATTTCATAGAACCTGGTTTATTGATAAGTAAGTGCATGCTTCAGACCATGCCTGAAATGACGTTGCTGTATAAACAATTGATTTTCTTGCCTTTCAGCAGAGCCCCCCAGGAGTTTTGAGTGAGAATCTTATTTTGAGTATTTCCTACATACATCAGACAACTTAAAAAAAAAGCATGAATAAACCTTATATTATCTATGTAAACCCCACACGATATAGCAGGTATATTTCCCAGGCTGAATGTGCTTTATGTTTTCATATGTCAAGTCTTTGATAGAAACTTGCACAAGAAAATAGAAATTTTAAAATAAAAATGTGAAAAACCTGTGATGTTTCCCTTCCATCATCTCTTTTCCATATGAAAAATTTTGGATGTCTAAAGACAGGAAAACTGAGATAAGAAAGCAGCAAACAGATGGAATGATGGCACCTAAGACTGGTAGGAGTACATTCTCTGATGACTTCTGTTGTGCTCTGAAGATGTCCAACTTTTTTTGGAATTATTTTGGGGTGGAAGAACCAGGAAGAGGAAAGGTTCAAAAATGCAGTTGACTAGTTAACTTTCAGGAAAATTTCACTAGAACATTTCTGTAGGAGACTGAAAGAGTGAAGCAACTCAGGCTAAGAATCTTATCGAAAAGAAAGTCAGTATGTCCTGCATAGGGAAACGTTCTCTGGTATGAAAAGGATCTTTAAACTTGTAGAGAGAAGCTCAATAAGATGCAGTGCCTGGGAGGTGGAAAAAAAAATTAGACTAGGAACAAGGTCCTCATTTTATCTGTAAGTGTAGCTTACCCCCTGGAGCAAAGTGCATTAAGGTGTGATGGATTAACTACCATCTGAGCTCTTTTAAGCTAAGATATAACTCAGCATGAGGTTTTACTTTTGATACGGGTGCTCTTTAGTGAAATTCTGCTGCAAGTGATATGCAGAGGAACAGACTAATTTGTTTTTATAGCCTGATACACTGATGGAAACTCCAGTCACCATTCCAGCCCCTAGTCTCTGAGAAACAAATTCTTGTTCTCCAGAGTCAAAGTCAACATGCATGGTAAGATCCTACAGAGTCACCAGATTAGTAACGCACACAGGAAATTTCTTTCCTGGTGAACAACATCCATTCCTTTTATACTGTGGTGTAGCTCTTTTTTTGGCTGTTTTTCATTCAGTGGAGGTATGGGCAGTTTTGCACTAATATGGTTATGTAAGGTAAGAAAATGACAGTGATGTCAATAGATTTGTGTGAGATTAAGGACACAACAATCTTCTTTCTTTCCATCTGAATTAATTTTTTATTTTTTGGGGTCCAATCTCTCTATTAATTCTGGAAAACATGCAGCTGGGTTATATCTGTTACTCCTCAAAAGTTGTTACTATTACTGAAAGAGAAGTTGAGACTTTAATCAAGACATAGACATTTTGTCAGCAAACACAGGGTAAGATTTTCCATGAGCCTGCAAAATGTTAGTGTTTAGCAGAGTCCAGAAGAAAAGCCCTGTATTAGAGATACATAAAATCTGATGAGGCTTATTACTGTAAGGTAAATGAGAATCCTCCATATTGCTGATATTATGGAATTACTCCTAATTATATCTGCTTAAGTGTGAATACAAAAAGCAAGAGAGAATTTTGGAGAACAGAAGGTTCACGAGAACTTGGAGTTGCAACAGAGCAGCCTAAAGACAGAGTGGAAAAGTAGGGATGCTAATTGAAATATATTATTGTGAAAAAACAAAATAAAATAAACCAGAGGGAAGGGTACTTAAGTAGCAGCTCCCCATGTAAGTCCTAAACTCCTATTTATCTATCAGGTTAAAAAAAAAAAAAGAAAAAAAGAAGTTAAAACTCTCAAGAACCTTTAAAACAAAAATCTATGCTCTACAAGAAAATCGGTGGTTTTGGTTTTGTTTCCTTTTTCCCCCTCATTAAATTCAACTATCATATATTCAAACACAGGAGGGGAAAGAAAGATATGATATGGAAAATCTCTGACCAAGCCCAGTTTATTAATAATTTAGATTTCCTGTTGCCTCATACACCTGCTGTGTTTTTAGATAACAGCTTTGCTTTCCATGTTGTACAGATAAGCCAGGTCACTGAGGTTCAGAGACTTTAGCCTCCACCAAAAACTCACATTATTGCTGAGGGGTGATTCCTTCAACAGACCGGATCTTGCAATCTCTTAAACTCTAATTTAATCCATGAAATTATGGCTGCTCTTCCTGTACATCAGATTCAGAAGGCAAAACTACTGCTTAGCTTCAGAAGCTACTTAAATCAGTCTACTATGTCGTAATATTGTTCTTTCTTTTCCAGGTCCTCCAAGGAGGTAAATCAAAGAAATATCTCTGTTGTTAAGGGTTTATTATAAAACTCATTCCTGATCTGTATTTTTCCTTCTTTTAGTTCCATGTAAACAGAGAAAAACAAATACATAACAGTCGGGTTATGTCTTCAAAACTTCAGGCTCTCTCAGCAACATCACACGAAGACTGTCATAGTTCATTATGAGATTTGGGGATCAAGGCATCAAATGTATTTGTATATTATCCCCCCAAGTTAATTCCTTAATTCCCAAACTTTGAAAGACAAATTTAAATAATACCTGTGTAGAGAAACCCTGCCCTCCAAGGATTAAAAATGTGCTTTTAGTATCATTCATGTGATTTAAGGTTTGCAGCTCTCCCCACCACAGAGATTGGTGACAGGGGTTTAGTGGTTGTGCCTATCATTTGAAAAGGAGGCCAATACTTCTCAAAGAGGAAAAATGGGTAAGGCATGGAATTTTAGTGTGCCTTTGTCACACCCTTCCCATGTTTCCATGGACTGTGTACAATTCTCTTTGATGGTTATCTCTATTTTTTGTGGTTATCTCTGTCTAAATTACCACCCAGTGATATAGTGGCAGTAGAAAAAATTTTAAATCTTTTTCCTGGTTTATTTTTCTGACTGTAAAAAAGGGAACCATAGCACTACTCTACTTTTGAATGGAGTCCTCAGGATAGAGCCAGATTCTGCCAAGATAGAAAGCATCTACTCTCTGGTTAATGTTTTCTAGATGTGCTCAGGCACATCAAACCAGTGCAGTGCTGCTGCTCCTGCTTGATTTGTTTGGAAAATGAAGATGAAGCACAGTGTGCTGGGATTATGCCATCAGCACCCACAGCTGTACAGTAGCACTGGGCACAAGCCTTTAAAGGTTAAGGAACAGAAAGCAGATAGTGGTGGGTAAAGTACAAATATTCTGTTCTGTGTGAATTAGAAAACTATCTGTTTCCTTCTTTTTCATGGTGCATATCAGATAGCTTTTAAAATATTATTACTATTATTATTATTATTTATTTTATTGCTGTACTTGTCATGTGGCTTGCACCTAGATTTGACAGTTACTCTTCCTTTTCCAGTTTTAGTAAAATGTGACCAATCTTCATAATAAGGTCATTTTTTACTTACCATATTCAACACAGGAAAATAATTTGACAAAAGTGCTGACATTGGGAAAGTGCTATTTTTGCCATTAACTTTAGAGATTAAGATGTTCTTCTTCATCGTGTGACTGTTACCAACAAAGCCATAGTTTTATTTATAAAATACCATTATTTTTGCACTTGGGAGCATATCATACTTTTATTTATAAAATACCATTATTTTTGCACTTGGGAGCATATCATACATGTTCAATTAGTATCACTAATACACTTTGTAAACAGCTCTATACAAACTGCTAAGACTGTGACAAATCACAGCAGGCAACAGTTTATCAATAGCCTTTAGCCAAACTCTATGGCATACACAGCTGATCTCACTCTGAGTCAGAAATTAAACATAAAGACAAATCCTTGAAAGATGGCTAATGATAAAAATATTCAGCAAACACTGTAATACATTATTATTTTAGTAACTAATTAATAAAATAAGCAATAAAGTAAAATTGTCAGCACCTAAAGAGGTGTCCCTCCTTGAGAAATGTTCTCATTTGTAAGTGAAAAACTTTCATAACTGCAAAGAGTTTGGTTGAGAGTTATGGAAGATGAAGAAATATGCAGGTATGGTTATAAAATGAGTATTAAATAAATAAAATAGCATGGCATTTGTAAAATAGAAGTGTATGTACTCAGAGGCAAGTGAGTAAGCTGAATGCTTTTTTGAGGTAGCTTGTGCATCATGCAAAGGAAGGAGATCTGACTCTTCCCTGAACGGGTTAATTTTCAAGTCAGCTCTATTGCTAGGCTTCAATACCTGCATGTTTAGAGTAAATTGGATTTTGTTTCTCTGGACAAGGAGGAAGATACTTGGGGTACCTGAGTGCCACGGCTAATTATTTTCCTGTCCGTGTCACAGATTTTATCAAGCTAGTATGGAACATATGAACAAAAAAATGTGTTTGCCTATATGATCCCATACTGTTATCTTCTTTCCTTGGCTTTCAAGGGAGAAAAGCATATTCTGCTGAACAACATTTAATAGGTGGGGTGACCTATTTTTAACCATAGAGTAGAGTTTTCATACTGACTGATTGTACTGAAAAGGGAAGAGAAAGATCACAGATGTCATTTTGTGGTGAAAAGATGCAGAAGCTCATTGTAAGAGATGTCTAGCATGCATTAGTTTTCTTATCCTGTTGTTATATTTCACCAATTCAATATGAAAGCTACTTACATGAGAATGCTCTGAAATTGTGTTATCAAACTGAGCCACTATCATGGCAATAAGAACAAAATAGAAAAGACTCTAAAGTCTATTATAAGCCTGCCTTGACCCAATTAAAAACCATGCAGTTCAGCCCTGAAGGTAGTCCAAAAAATCACACACCTCATTGTTCATCATGGGTCATGTCAAGGTCTTGGACTAAGATTTTGCTTCAAAGCATTACTAGACAACAACGAAAAAAATTGCTTTGGAGGCTCACTACCTGCTGCTGTAATTAAAAATTATATTTCTTTTTTTCACCCACTCCATGGGTCAAAAGAAGTTCTCCACTCCACTCTTTTTTACTCCTTAGGAAACAACATCAACTAAAAGCCTTTCACTTACATTATATATTCACCTGGTCTATAAAACATTATTATATATAATTTCTATTTTCTGTTTGTTTTAAAACTGACATATTTCACACATATATATGTAAGATGTGATCTATTGAATAAAAAGCATATGATCCATTGAATAAATTGATTGAATCCAATGTGATCATGGCAAGGCAAACCTTTAAATTGGGAAGATAACCAAATATCACTGGCTGCAATTTCCTTCCTTTTCATTGTTGTAGCTGTTGGGGGGGGCTTTTAGTTTTCTTCTTTTTATAGTGAGTAAAAGTTACTATGCCTCATTTGTCCAGGAGCAGCAATTGCAGCTGCCAGTGAAGGATCAGGATGTTTCATAGCCATGTGTTGTGGCCATAATCTTTTTAATCTTATCATTGTGACCAAAAAGAAAGCTTATCTCAAAGCGACTGATAACAGCCTTTCCTAGTTATTTGCATACATCCTTCACGTACAGCAGGGTGTGCACAATAACTGCCAAGCCCTGCTGCAGTGTGGCATAACTGGGACAGTGAAAGCAGAAGGAAGATATTGGCATTGATTTCAATCTAACAGTAGAAAAGTTTAGCAACCATAGAGGACCTGTATGTGCAGGTTACACATAGTCTGTCCTACAGCAGGGTAGCACTGTGGATTTGTAGCCTTCATGCTGTTGCCATACAAAGTATGTCTAATGTTAAAATACGTCTATCCTCTTATCCTGTCCTCCTTCCTCCTTCCTCCTTCCTACTCCTTGCCTTCCCTAGAGTATATCCACTTGGACTGAAAAAAAAAAAAAATAGAGTAATTAAAATACCTTTGTAACTTCACCAAATTTGGGGTTTTGAGCTTTAATCCTGTTGGTTCCCTTCTAAATGGAAAAGAAACTGATTTCATACCACAGGGATTGGTGGGACCATAATTTTGGGATCTCTCAGAAGACGCTCAAAGGCAGCATTTGTCTCTCTCATCTCAATGTGTAGGAGACATCTACGATTTATTCACAGGATGTACAGGGTATTTCTCTACACTTTTAGTTTTAAGAGGTTATAATTTAGAAAAAGAGGCCTGATGAGAAATTAATTAGTCAGGGTCCTATTCCTCACCACTTCAGTCTGGACCATGCTCCATGTAAGATAAATGAGTTCCATTTTAAATCTTGCTAGATTTATTTTTATTTCTAATACTATGATTGGAACCTATTCTAAAATCACAGTCTTCCAGTGTTTAGACTATCTGATTTTCAACCTATATTTATTTCTATTTGTTCTTACATCAGTTTTTCATCTCACATAAATCATCTAACTCTCTGTTGTTTATCCCATTGATATAACTACAAAGAGTAAGTATAGCTCCATTTTGCCTCTTGTTGGCTGAACAAAACAGTCTCTTCTAGCAATATTCAAGAGGCTTCTCAGACATGACCTAGGCTACTTCCCTCTTTCTAGACTTTTCAGTGAAAAGTATTTTTGGATAAAATAAAATACTAATAGAAAAGATTACAAGTTTGGAGTCTGCTTAAATCCATAAAAGAAGACAATGAAATATTTCCATTGGTGTCCATGGCCTTGGGGTTAGCCCTTTGTTTTCTAAGTGGTAGTCACGGGCTTTTATTTCAAAGTGAGAGAATGGTGATCTCCAGTTGCTCTCCTAATGCCTCCTCCCCAGCGACCAATATATCCCATATGGATATATCCTGTGTCTATATCTATACTTATCTATGCTCACCTAGATTGGGTGGCAGCCAGCTAGCCCTCATCTAGACCCAAAGCTCAGCTGGACTGGGCTATTCAATCGACTCCACCAGAAGGCTCAGATGTAATAAAGCTTCATATGCACCTATTTGATGCACGGATTTGTGGGGAATTCTCAGAGCAGCTGTGATACCACCTATTCCTTTTGAGATGAACTAACTCCTTATAAAGCTATCTGTAAATGCTCTTTATTAGTTTGAAGTACATATCTGACAGGTTCTGACAGCCTGTCAGCCTCTTGTGTACAACTCCGCTGGAGCCTGCTTTACTTCCATATATTGTCACCATTTCATTCATTATTTCTGAAATGTTAACACTGACTTCTAGCTCACTGACTTGAGGAGGCAATAATCAAGCTAAACAAACTGAGGGTGATAGCATAGCCCACCTGTTATTATACAACATTTATATTAAAAAGTTTGCAAGTTTTATTACATAGTTTTCTTTCAGATAATCCAGACTATCAGAAGTATCTCAGTATATCAATAGTACAAAATATTGAATATTGGTGTTAGACAATAATACCAGCACAAATGAGATCATTTATATGGAGATTTCACCGCTTAGTCATTATGTTATCAAGCAGTAAGACCTGTTATACTTTTAAATTCTTTGAGCAAATCAAAACACTGGTATTGTAAATGAATTAAGAGATATAACCATAATGTCTCAAAAAACCCACAAAGTACCAAAACCAAACCCAAGAAAACAAACCAGTTAGTTTTAGCTATGAAATAGTATTTTACACTTTTATGCCTCCTCTGACTTTGCTAATACAACATTTTGTGGTGCCTCCTTTTTTTTAAACATAATCCATCACATTTTTTATAACCAATCACAAAACTTACGCGAAAGGAATTTCAAATTCAGTCCTGTAAAATGCATGGTGTTTTGCATCTGTTGAAAGACCAGGTGACTACGGGTCTGTGAAACATTGAGGTCTCTGGGTTTGAGCAAAACCTGTTCAAAGTGGTTGGGACTGTAGATTTAAACATAAGTGGATACAACCCACCTGAGCTCCAAACAGATGCCTAACACTGTTGTGTCTGGAGTTGTCACTTTATCCATGAAGATCTTAAGTAGGACTTCTTAATTGCTACAACCCACTTCCAGAAATGGCTTAAAATTTGACTCAAGAAAGGGTAAAATGTGGAATTTGTCCTGACAGTGTTGTAAAGCTGTAACAATACAGCATAAAGGTATTAAGCCATGTTCATATATTCCTGTTGAGAGACAATTAGGTCTTGTGTACTTATTTACTTCTGTAGAAATGTCTTTTATCTTTCCCTCTTGTCCTCTGTCATTTGCTCCACTGATTTAGCAATGCAAAGGGGATTCAAAACACCTGGGAATTTATTAATATTGGGTAAATAGAAGTTTAAGCCCTTTTTTAATGTACTTTCCAACCTTGTTTACTGTCATTATGCTTGCTTTCAGGCGAAAATATTTTTATTGGCAAGAAGATCTGCAGAAAACTCAAGCTCTGTAAATAACAATGGGAACAAGTCTTCCCAAGAGAATTACCTCTGTGAGTTCTGCCCTGACTGTACTGAAAACTTAATGTACATATCTGCCTAATACATTTTGCTGAGCAACTGTGAAATTTTTTTTCAAGTGGTACATGGTGTTGTGACAGTCACAGTTCTCTGAGGAATGATTTGAGTGTCCAGGTTCTGGTTTGTCTCTTCCCTATGTATCTATTAGCCTACTAAAAGGTATTACCTCTCACTGTAAACCTCACCCTGCTGGCATAATGTCATTTGAGTTCTGACCTTGAGAAAGATTTGCCATTTGTCTGTTGCCACAGGAGTAGCTAACAAAATACATATTAAGAATAAAAATGATGACCATCAGATACTATGATAATGTTGAAGTATCAATGTTCATACGGAAGAGTAAATTGTACAAACAAGAAAGTCTGAAAAAATCCTAAGAGACAATAAATAAATAAACTAACAAACAAAAAATTGACTGCATTGACTATCTGAAAAAGTTTAGAAGGATTTTATTTCTACATCATGGGCAGCATAGCATAATTCTACCTTGAAGTAAAATCCCAACAGTTTACCAAGACTAGGCTACAGAAATGTCTGAATTACCCATAAAATTATAAAAATTAGCTGCCAGAAGTAATGTAGAAATTTCAAAATTCCTTCCATGTGATTGATGGGCCGTTAAGGCAAATACAATAAACCAATTTCATATTAAACTGCTAAGGTTTAGATTAAGTGAACTTTCGTATTCCCTTACTTCAGCACCTCTGAATACCACCAGCACTTGGTCAGTGAAAAGAAGTTTGGTAAGAAAAGGTGACCTGAAGATATTTCCCAGGAAAATTTGCCCTGTTAAAAAATCTATATAAATTACAGTCAGTATCAATTATCATAATCAGTTATTAATATATATTGAAAAACAGTTTAAGAGGTGAAATTTATCTGGTATCATGATCTTATCCATTGAATCATATCTAGCAGAGAAAAAAGAACACGAACTGAAACCACTCGAGTGAAACATTTACAGATACTTCATGTAATTAAGCACACTTCTGAATTCTTCTGAACAATTAACTATTATTGCAAGTGTTGGGAGAGAATTACATGGTAATGAAGTGAAGTCAAATGACCTAACAGATATATTTATGTTTGAAGTAAAGCGGTCAAAGGGGTACAACTCAACTTTTACTCTATCCTATTAAGTGATATTTAAGATACTTCTGCATCTGTAAGAGTAGATGGAATTAATCTTGCAACTATTCTAAGTATGTTCCTTTCCTCCCCATGATTTCTTCCAAGTTACCTGAGTTAAAGGTCAGATCAGATATGGAAAATCCTGCTAACAAACACAGATCTAAGAGACACAACATTCTGCAAGGTCCAAACCCCCTAAAATCCTCAGGATTTGAGGCTGGTTTTGGTTTACTTTTTAATAAAGATTAAACAAGTTTTGAAGATGAAGAGGAGTAGCATGATTTACAATCCAGCATTTATTTTAAAATTGTATATAAACCCTCTGTAAAAGATTTAATTTCTTTTCCCCTCCCTTTTCTTTTTTGTTCCTTCTGTAAATTCTGCAGACCAGTAGGAGAATTTTATTTTGACAGCTTATCTCAGCAAATGCAGTCTAATTTACTAATTCATTTGCATAGTTTCAGCTTAACCTATCAATATCTTCCTGTAAATCTATAGATGAAAACAACTGGGATAAAAGAAAAAAAATTAATTCAGAGGTAAAAGGAAGAAGTTGATGTAATAAAATTCAGAGGCTGATCTAAACTTTAATGAATCTGGAGATTGCTGAAAATTAAGAGAGATTTAAGATATGATTTTGATTTTAGTTGCATATTTTCTAAGGGAATCCATTCTGTAGTAATGGGTAGTAATAGAAATGACAGCTATCAAAAAAAATACAGAAAAGAAAATCTCAGATAGCTAGACCCACAGTTAGTAGGAGTTAACCTTTTAGGAAAGCATATAATTAACTTCTTTGGTCAAAGACTATTAATCATGCTGAATTATTTTTGGAAAAGCCTGTTGTCTGCATACATGTAATCCTCAAGCTGGTCTTTAAGAACAGTCGTTTATTCAAGAGGCAGCACAACATAATGTAAATATTTGGTTTCCATGAGGCTTTTACATTCAAATGTTATCATTAAATACAAAATTAACTGCTATCATTTGAGAGGATAGCTTAACAACGTTACTCATTTCTCATAAAGCAGCTATTTTCCTACTTTTGTCATTTACTAAGGAAATAATATAGAAGCCATACTATATACTTGTATTGAAATAATAATAATAATCTATTAGGTTTTCAGAACAGGAATTATTTGTTCTCTGGTAGCAATCATTAATGCTGCATTTTTAGGTTCTTGAGAGCCAAAGTTTGTCATTCAAGAAAATGGAAACCAGTGCACCTGTTTGGTATAATTAGATTCCTACCCAACTGGACTGGCTATTCAAAGAACTCCATCATTTGATTTTTTTATCTGTATTACTGCTCATGCAACTGTGCCATTACAATTTCATTTAAGATACCACCACAAACCTCAGAGTTTTCATATGAAAAACTGTACAAATGCAGGAAAATATAAGGAGTTGGTTATTTTTAGGATAACTAAATCCTTACTTGAAATTTCAACAATGAAGATTAATCTTGAGAATTTAGAAAAGCAAGGAAATGTTGCTCTATGTGTCCAAGAATGTTTTGTTTTCCATCCAAAATTTTAGAGAGCGTTCACGAGTATTTGCTTTACCTCTCTTCTATTGTGTCTGTGTATATTTTTCAGACATATTATCCTTTAACTGGAAGAAACAAGTCCAAGAAAGGTTGTTTACCTCCTGTACCCTCAACACTCTTTAGTCCAATATCAATGCCTAAATCAAACGCAAAATATACAAATTTCATCACAGTTTTTTTTCCTCCAATAATGTTACTTTGCATAAAGTTCAAAGACTTATTATTCCTTTGGAATAGCATTAGGACTAGCAATAGTCAATACTAAGAATACCATCTTCAGAATCTTCATCACCAATGCTTATTTATTTGGAATCCCTACATGTGTCTGCTTACAAATCCTGTACTTAGGATATGTGTTCAAACAAGAAGGGAAGAATGCACAGTGTAATGGTTTTTCCTATTAGATAAATTTTTGGGTTTGTGTTTAGGTTTGTTTGAGGTTTTTAAAGTGAATCAGAAGAATAGAGAAGTAGCTTTGACTTTTTCAAGTTCTAAAGGAAACCTTTAAATGTGAAATCTCTGTATAGAAATAATTTAGGGGGGTTTAACCTTTCAGGTGTGGTGGTGTTGTGTGAGATATCATTATATCTACATAGTACTACACGCTTTTATAGAGGTCTGAATTTTTAAAGTTAGCAAAATGTGGTAAACTCGGTTTTCCATGCCATGCCATGCTTCTCCATTAATTAATACTGTGTTTCACTATTGTCTTCTGATCACTTAGGTTTATAATGATGCCGAACCAGAATTCTCCTTTGTTATCAACTCCCTAACATGATCTCAGGTGACAACTCAAACTGTAGATCTAGAAGGAAAAAGGGACTCACTGAGTCCTCCATATTGTCAGGTGAGATCCCCTATTTGCCAAGAGCTTAGTGTTGAAGTAGGGGGCTCTGTGAAGGCCTACTTCACCTTGTTACCTCTGAGGAGTTAGGTTTTCAAATACTTATCTACATTCACTGATAACTAGCAGGAGATAATAAATCTGTTTAATTCTCTGCACATAGGTCATTAAATAGTGAGAGAAGATGAATAATTTTACTCATGAATCCTACTATTCATGAACAGAGCTCGAGTTGTCCAGCTCAGCCTTCAAACCTTTAATATGTGTCCAAGAAAGGCATTGCTTTTCCATTATCAAGTTCCCTCAGCAGCTGACATTTAGTGAATACTTTGATATATTCCCTGAAAGGAGTTATTACAATCCAAAGTACAGAAGGATAAATGCCTTGACACATATCCCTTTCTATGAGGTTTTTAGACTCAGGTCCCCAGAGAAGCAAAGGGAACATGTTCTCCTTTCTAACGTTGTCAACCTTCACTATCACAAGCACCCAAAATTAATAATTATTTAGCTACTGAACAATTATGACAGATGATTAATTGATCACAAGGAGCTAGTTCTCATGGTGCTATTAATCAGTATGTCATCAAGCAGAAAGGGAAGGTAAGCAATCTATATCTGTTACAAATCATGTAAGGGACACATTATTCTGTCAGCATGAAAAGGTCATTCTGGAGCAGAAAGCAGGATGAGGAGACTTAGCCAGATTGATGAGGCAGTGTTATTTTGTGTATTTATTATCAAGAAATTACCCGAAACAACTAATCTGTCTGTACAAACATGGTAAATTTTGTAAATTCATGGTTTACTGAAACAAAATGCTAATACGAGCAGGTTGCTGAGCTTTCAACAAGGCTTTAATCTTCTATTGCTCAAAGATTATCAAATGTGGGGTAAAGGAAGACACCTTCCACTCCCACATCTCTTTGTTCACTTGATAGAAGAATATTTTGCAGCTGTGGCATCTGGACATAACAAGCCTCTATCACCTCCTCTCCTGATGATTACCATGCAACTCATTAGACACTACTCATTACCATCTGCTGCAGGAAAAAGTTTGGTAAAGGAGTGCAGGATGAAGAGTAGGCTGAGTAAGAAAGAGTTAAAGTGGTCTTATAAAAAAGAGAGTGACTTTTTTCAAAGACAGATAGTGAAAGGCAAAGGGGAATGGTTTTAAACTGAAAGGGGATAGGTTTAGATTGGATGTTAGAAAGAAATCTTCACTGTAAGGGTGGTGGGACTCCCAAACAGGTTGCCCAGAGAAGCTGTGGATGCCCCATCCCCGTAAGTGTTCAAGGACAGGTTGGATGGAATTTTGAGCAACCTGGTCTAGTGGATGACATCCCTGCCCACAGCAGATGGGTTGGAATGAGATGATCTTTAATGTCCCTTCCAAGCCAAACCCCTCTAAGATTCAATACTTTTATGGAAAGCAGTTAGGTGTCTTCCATGGCATGCTGGAGTTGTATGCCGATGGGAGAAAACATGAATGATGTTGACCATAGGACAGCTTCCTTTCTTCCCAGGTATGACTGTGCACAGCAGCTTCAGACAGATGTGATCTTTTTCTGCCTGCTTTTCAAGCTAACCAGAAGCTATTGTGCTAATTGCACAGCAATTAACAATAACCTTGAACCAGGAGGTAATAAAGAATCTGGTAATAAAGAATCTTTAAGAAACATTAGAGCAGGGGTGAAGAAGGCTTTGTATATCTGCCAGGCACTTACAGCTGTGATATTTTGTACCTGGTGGGATCTCCAAGGACAGGCATAGCATATATTATGCTCTAGTGTGTGCTTGCTAGTCTGGTGTGCTGGGTAGCCAGGCTTGTTGTGGTATGGGCACAGTTGATGTTTTTTGCTGGACAGAAATAACAGCCAGAAAGGTTCTTCCGGGGATCTATGTATAAAATCTCTGGTGGGTGTGAATACCATTGTCTCCATGGCAAAACCTCTTTGTTTTCAGGCTTCTCTCACTAGGAATTAGTGGTTTAAGACAGAGGAATACATACTTAGTTTAACCAATGCTTATACATGAGCCAGTTTTCCCCTGCAGATGAATCCAGTTCAGCCACATAAATACAGTACAGATATCTTAGTGGAAAACTGTGTTTGGTCTAATTTACTTTGCAAAGAAAGTTAATTAGTTCAAGCATCACACTGTTGCAGGCATTGTTTCTAGATGTGGCTGCCACCCAGCTGACTTGGGACAGCAGCAGAAAGAGCCTGAGTCTGTCCATGATGGATTTGCATAGCTCCCTTAACCATCCCATAAAGTATTTTCTACTTTGTTTTCTGCTTCAAAGTGACATTTTAAGAAAGTATGGGCAATACATGATACTTACAGATGTAGAAAAGCCTAGGTAAAATTTTCCAGGTGTGATGTTCCCTGCAGGTTACAAGGCTTTCTTCTGGATTTCTGGAGCTGGTGCAGAAAGAGGACAAAGAAGAAGCATGAAAGTACAGAACTAGTTGTTGCACCTTCTTCAGACAGCTTAGCCAAGCAAATCATTCAAAAATATAAAACACTTTTCCCTCTCCATTCTTCACCTATTTTAAACATTAGAAAAAACATTATCTTTACTGATTACCTCATCTTGAGTTTCAGATCAGCAGACCATGCAACTGGTAGGTATCTACTTAGTCTATTTATTTACCAATTCAAAAATATTTCAGTTGGCTTAATAAACAGAATTTTAGATTTTTTCCTCATTGAAAATGCCAGTTTCGCAGGCATTTTTTAAATGAAAAATTGTTGGTTTATAGAAATTGCATTTTTCATTGATGTAAAATTTCCAAGCAACTCAGTTATTTGCTTATTCAGTTCTATCAGACAATTTGGCTACTGAACATTTTACAAATATTTAGATAGAGGTCTATGAAAATTTTAGTATGATAATTTTAATCATGCTTTCACTATGAAAAGCTTTTATCTACCAGTCTCCAGTTAAATAACCTCACATAAAGAGTTCTACTCTTGTTCTTAGCTATAGTTGTTTATGTTGACCTTCCCTTGTGCTTCTAGTCACAGATGTGTCATAGTGTTTGAAGACATTTCAAGTGAAGAAAATGCAGCCACTTGCCTCATGGAGTTCATACATCTTCCTCCAGACAGGAATATTCAGAAATTAAATTAACAAGACCTTGGCATAAAAATACTAATGAGAATTGTGAAAATTCATGCGATCAAATTTGCAAAATACAGTAAAGGATAGGAGAAAAAACCCTTGAACTCTAAAGGAAAAGCTAGTGATTAAGAATGTGAAGTCAGGAGATGAAGCTTGTAAGCTTCTGGCATGGTGGCGGAATGATAGGAGACGCATTGAGAGCCACAGAACCAAAAAAGCATCCAGCAGAAAGGAGAGATAGGGGGCACTGAGGGGATGGCCTGAGATTTGACAAGCAGGAATTCACCAGTTTCTGTCCTACAAGCTTGATTCTTGACAAAGCTGGAGAAGAATTCAGCTGCACATATGGACAAATTTGAAGGAGCAAGTGAATTTGCACATAAACACGAGTCCAGCACTGAGCTGACCTGAAAGCTGAGAAAATTATTCCAGTGGAAGCAGGTTTTCATGGTGTGTCCTAACCTAATGCAGTACAGTATCATTTGAAAATACCATGATATAAATCACTGTTAGCTGTGATGGCAAACTTTTTTTTTTATTTCTCAAATATCCATTGTTTATAAGTTTCACTCATGGGAAATAAATGTGGCAGTGTTTTCTCCAGGTAGGCATTTTTAAACTACGGGAATGTGTAATTTCTTTCTTTCAGTGATCATGTTATCAGAGAATCATATGTACACTGCATCTGCTTTATGCTGCTGTAATGAGATGAACAGGACCTAATTCACCACTTGGTTACTCCAATCTAACACCACTGTAACTTCTCTGATATCTCTGTAATGAAATCAGAAGAGCAGAGGATAACAGACTTGTTGGATTTGCTTAGGAAGAAAAAAAATTATGTATTTTGAGCTCTTTCACTCAAATTTTTTGCTAGTTTCCCAATCTTTTACATTTCATAGACACACACTTTCCAGATAAATAAAATTAATCCAGAATGAAACATGGTAACCACATATTTAATTGTTTATAATAAACATAAAATGCCTTGAAGGTACTTCAGTAATAAATGATACCACGTTAGGTAAAGGAGCTGAGATACTTCTGCTAAGTATGCTGCTAGGACTTGGGAGCTAAGCTATGCCTTCCAAGTCCATATGCTTTTCAGAAACAGGTGTCGAGAAAGCAATGCAGATGACATAAAATTTGTACGTTACTGAATAACAGGCATTCTTTTTGTGCTATTGCAATTCTTTTTGTGCTATTGCAATTCACAATTTGAAATAAAGTGTTAGTGTCTACAGAAAAAAAAAATATGAATTTGATTCTTTTCAAAATAAACCTTTAACAGGAAAACAACTTGATAGCTATGTAAATATTTGGAAAACAGGATCCTATTTGCTGTTCATTTTCTAAAGGGCAACAGGGCTTGTGTCTTTCCTTTCTTGCTAGGGGCAAACTTATATGAAAGCACAAAAATTGCAACTTATAATCCATCCAATTTCATAATCTTTTAAAACACCACCAGCTGAGATGTCAGAAACCCACGGTGATGTGGCTCCAGGTAGGGTATAAACAGCAGGAGCAAATGAACTTTTAAAAAGCCAAGATGCTGTTTTCCTGCAGCTCAATTTGCTTCTTTCTAAGCCAGAGCATTACTTCTCCAAAACTGTGTTGTTTTTCCTCTTTTATTTTTTTTTTTCCTAACCACCTGAGGGAGGAATTTAAATTTAATCACATTCAGATTCAGCACTCATCATGGTGATAGTAAAACAGGTGTGGATTGGGAGGAAGGCAGGATTTTCTGATTTGTGAGATCCTATCACTCAGCATCTGCTAGCCAAATTGCCAGCTAATCATCTGTGAAAAAAAAAGGTCTTGTTTTGACAAGAAGAGCATTTCATCACCTGTGGAAATTACTTTCTCAAATCTGTAGCCTGGAGCCCAAATCTCTGCAGGCACTGAAAGGAGAAATCCTCATCTGTATTTCTAGGCTCTTCTGTTCAAAATTCAGTTGATCAAGTGGATACTCTCACTGAAAAATTCCCTGTGTTTTACTAGCTAGGCTTGCTTTCTGCCCTGAAGGGTGGCATTTCTCAGCACCCATGAAAGAAAATATCTGCTCTGTAGGGGAAAGTATTAAGAACTTTACCTGTTGTTTTGGACAAATTGAGGCACTCTGCTCATCCATCATCCAGCCTGGCCAGGCACAAGGCCATTCTGGTCCAGCAGCCAGGCTGTACCAATGCTAATTAGCCCTGCTGAGACAGCAAGGTCATTATGCGTGTTTGAAACGTCTGTGGCTTGGATCTGGTTCATACATTTCTGGCAGGGAGTATGGGTGAACTTGGGAAGCAGATGCCTGTAGGAAAATGTCCAGAGACCCGAAGAGTTTAACAGGTCACTTTAAAGATTCGGACTTTTTTTTACAGGAAAGTGAAACAAGAACTTTAAAACAAGGAAAATGACAACAACAACGAACCCACAAACAAACAAACAAAACAAAGATGTCTGAAACATAACACAGGCATTTCCTAATGGGAAAGCTTTCATAATTTCCACTCAAGCATCTTCCCCTAAAACATCTGTTATTATCCACTACCAAAGAGAAAATTCTTCACTAGGTGGTGTAGAAATTACTGTGTCTTCTTCTCTGTTGGTTGTAAATTGTTTCATCTTCACAGGTACGAGTGTGTGTGAAGAGCAAGATAAATAAGAAAGGGAAATTCACATCTTATTAGGAGAACAGCAAGTCCTCCCTCATCAGTTTGCTGTATTGTGTGCTTTTCTCCCTTCCTGCATCTGTGTTGGCTCTGAGAAGTGCTCCAGGTCACTGGTCACCCTAGTGCTGACACTGAATGAGATGTACAAGAAACCTTGCAGATCCTCAGAACCCCAAAAAGAGCAAGAGCAGATTCAAGAGAGTTGTTCTGATAAAGTGCGCACACTCTGCACTTCAGGCAAGTAAAAGACTGAAAACACAAAATACAGGGAGAAAGAACCATCTCTGGAAGGGGTTCTGCCCCCAGAGTTAGGTATATACCAGCCAAACTGCCTATGTGAATAAGGGCAATATGAAAAATTCCTTAGCTAGTCTTCCACGAACCAACTGCTCCAGCCCCTTGGTAGATTGGTACAGAAATCAGCTCAGTATAAACATGTTCTTTCTGAAAATAATTTTTTTTTTCAAGAATTAAGGGTCAAGCAAGGTAGTATTGCAGACTTTGGGGCATTTCCTCACTGATCTGACAAATAAAATCTTGTCTGTAATTGAAAAAAACAAATAGTACAACCAGATAAAGAAGTCCTTGCTCAAAATGACAGCTCTGTGCTGCTTCCAGAGAATGATTTCCAACAGGGTTCACTGTGTGGGCTTCTTCACTGTCCAGCTCGGTAGGTTACTTAGGAGAAATAAGCTTCTCTTACATCTCACACCTCCAACCTGTACCTAACATGGGTATGGCTGTAGAAAACAGCTGTGTGGAACATGCACATTCATGAATTTCCAGACAATCTGTCATGACTTCAAACAGCCTCAGGTGGTAATCACATATGGAGAAGATCTCTGCTCAGAGCAAGTCACTTGAGCTGCTTTTCAATGCTGTGCACCCTAAATGAGCTTTGTTAAGATTTGCTCACTTATTAAAGATGCTCTCAAAGTAAGCCAAGTTTGCTTAAATATAATTTTTTAATGTGTCTATTTATAATGAAAGACATTTGAAATACTGAAGAAATAAAATGGGCCTAATGCATTAATGTAGATGAGTTTTGCAGCTGAAGGTGATGCAAGTAATAAGACTGACCTAATTTAGTGGCCACGAGGAGCAGATTACTGTGTGTTTGGCAAAGAATATTTCTGACAAACATGAATGCAGTGTATGTAAATATATTTACTTGATTGTTTCAAATATTTATCACTTTCAAGTTAATTATTTAATTTACATTGTAAGCAGGCTTCCCCATGAAAGCCTGTAATGGGAAAAAATTAAACTCATTTACTTACTTGGTAAAATTTCAAGAAGGAAAGGTTAACATTGAAAAGACAATGTTGTTTGTAATTAGTCTGGTCTTCTTTACAAACTCAATCTCCACTTGTCCCTTAAACAAATACAGGATCACAAAAGGTCAGATTTTTTGTTATATATATTTTTTCTGGTTATTATTTTTTATTTTAATATCTATTTATTATTCACAAAATTCTCGTAAATTGGGTAATACATATTTCCAATGCCTAGATTTTTATAGCATGCACTTAATTTAATTTCTGAATTTCCATTTTACTCAGATTAAAATTTCTATTTAACATGGTTCAAGGTTAAACTGATGGATTTGGTGACAGAAGTTGTTTCAGTGGTTGGCAATTTCTGTAAAAGACAGAGAGTCCTGTGGCTAACATACTCATCTGTGACTCAAGAAATGTCTTGATTGATCATAGTCCCCTTATTTCTCTATCTCAAATATCTCATTTTTAGTGTGAAAATAAAAATGTTTTCCAGACTCACTAGGAATTTTTTCAGGAAGTTTCTAGAGGAAAGTGTACATAAATATTGTAGCTATAGGCAATCATGGAGATAAAATGCTGTATTTCAAAACACGTAACCAGCAGTAAAACTGTATTGCAACAAGTATGTTTTAGCACCATCTAGCTATCTTGTCAGGTAAAACCATAGCTGTAAAACACTCATGAAATCCAATCCTATCCTAGGAATAAAACCCACCATGGATTTCTGTATATTTTTTTCCCAAATTAGTGCAGAAATTGATACTGAAATACCTATAAATATTCATACATAAACAAATGACCACTGTTAAACTGTGTTAGTCCTCAAATTGATGTCTGTGTCTTGGCTTAAGCTGAGGGATGCTGGAGTGTTAACAGCTTGCCTCACAGTTATAAGGATTTAGCAGATATGAGTGAAATTCAATAGTTTTCGCTATAAAACACTGCTGCAGCTCAAACCATGACATTGTTTCAGCAAGCAAAATCAGTGTATGCTCTTCGAATTTGCTCACTGCTGCCCTTTGGTATGCCTTTATTCTGACTGAACTTCCCTAAGAGGCATGGTGGGGAGGAATACAGTGAGTGGGGACTGGTAATCCTACTAAGAGTAACCTCTATAAACTATGGAATTTGAATAAAATTGCTAATAAGCAGGTGCAGCATCTAAGACCAGTGCTTGTGAGCTTTGCCTCTCTGTCAATTTAGAAGAGCATTCTTAAAAAAATCATCAGATGAACAGCAATTATCTACACTGAAAACAGCGGCGGTAGGCACCTGGGTAGGAGATGTGCCCTGATCAGGAGCATAAAGGTCATGCAGCTCTCCTTACTGCTGACACTGCTGAGATGGCTAGTAAGTCACCTGTGATATTTCACACTTTGTGTGAAGTGTAGGGGTTTTGAGGAAAAAGGGAATTTAAGGTGAAAATATACCTCGTTGACTGGTTTCCTATTATGTGACTTAAGGAAGATTATATATAAAAAATAGTAAAGCTAAGAAGAGTCAGCAGGTGAAAAAAGATGCTGACACAAATATTGCCAGCTGTATATTTCCTTCTGAGAAGTTTCTATGTTGATTTGAGAGTTGTGATGTTAATTTTTCTGGAACCTGATCAAACACTTGCTATGTGCATCAAGAATTTCCAGAGACTCAAATGATCTGGGTCTTGTGCTGCAATTTATTCATTTGTATCCTAAGCATTTATTCTAATTTAATAATCAAAATTGCATGGTTAGTGTTGGGACCTGGCTACAAAGTAGCGTGGAGGAATCTCTTCAGGCAATGGAAATATAACTGATTTTTTTAACAGCTGAAAAATAGGTGACTGAGTTCAAACACAATGCCATTTGAAATTTTTTAACACTAGTTAAATGTCCAATATTTTTTGGAATTGTATTTTTTCCAAATAATTATACTTAGAAACATAGAATGGTTTGGATTGGAAGACTGTTTAGTTTCAAGCCCCTTGTCAGAGCAGAGACACCTTCAAGTAGACCAGGTTGCTCTGAGCTCCATCCAACCTGACCTTGAACATTTCCAGGGATGGGGGAGCCACAACTTCTCTGGGCAACCTGTGCCAGTGCCTCAGCAAAGAATTTCTTCCTTGTTTCTAGTCTGAACCTACTCTCTAAGTTTACAGCCATTCTCCCTTTTCCTGTCACTACACACCCTTGTCAAAAGTCCCTCTCCAGCTCTCTTTTAGCCCCCTTAGGTACTGGAAGGTTCTTTAAGGTCTCCCTGGAGCCTTCTCTTCTCCAGGCTGAACAACCCAAACTCTCTCAGTTTGTCTCCATAGCAGAGGTGCTCCAGCCCGCTGAGCCTCTTCATGCCCTGCTCTGAACTTGCTCCAAAAGATCTAGGTCCTTCTTATGTTGGGATCCCAGCACTGAATGCAGCAGTCAGGTGAGGTGTCACGAAAGCAGAGTAGAGGAGGAGAATCACCTCCACTGAGCTGATTCACAATGGTTCTATGAAACAGCAGTTATGAACCAGTCCTTATTTATTACACCATTAGCAATATGTGGGGGCAAAGCAGCTACTAATGAGATACAATTGAGGCTTCAGTACTGAAAGAAGACTTTAGACAAAGCTGGATTCCTGGTGTATTGCTCAGCACAGAAGTGTATACACTTCTGGGATCCATCTGTGCAGGTAAATCATCAGACAAAACCCATCAAGAATATGTAAGTGAAAGAGAAGACATCACTTTTCTTCATGAATAAAAACAGGAGGCTCAGATGTAACAATAAAATGATCTTGGATCAGGGCCCAGTGGTCTTACTTTCTACTGGTATTTCTCTACGTACGTACTTTCAAGATAAATGTTTCTGTTGCTATGTCTTCAGTAGTATTCCTTTATTTATTTGTTTATCTGGATATTATTTTAGTAGCCTTTTCTTCTCGTTCCTCATGTAATCCATCCAGTATCAGCCACCATGCAGAGTTCCCATTCTCCGAGCAGGTGAGTGGGGACAATTCCTATTATGTTATTGTTCCTTTTTGCCTGGAGTTGCTAGATTTTTTTTATTATTATTAGTTCTGGTATTTTATCCTATGTGGAAATGATGCTGGAATTCTTGTCTTGTGAGTTAATTGCACTGTATGTGGTATTGTCACAATTTTTTACACACGTACTGTCTTCCAACTGTGAGTGATGAAGCACAACGAAACAGGAAGTAAATCCCTATTACACCATTGGGGATGTCCCACAGTGCAGAGTGCCCTCATTTTTAGTGTTGGCATAGTGCACTCAGCCAAGCTTCATTTAGGAAAAAGGAGAAACAAAATATAGAGGATTCATTTTATTTGGGGAAATAAATAATTACACTGAGGTCTGTCTATTAATATACTGTTAGACAAAATAGGAGCGTTTTTAGCATACTGCTGAGAGCTAAAGTAAATCTAAATGGACTTATGTTTGCCATATGCTTTGCTTCAGGTCTTTCAAGGCCATGTGATAAAGAACATTTTTTTTAAGAATGGGAAAGAGACATTATGCAGCTTGAAGGGCAGTTACTCTTTCTTCCCTCTTACCTATTCACCTAAATGTAATGTAAGGGAAATTTCTCACCAGTTCTCGATGTTTTCATTGTTAGATAATCTCAGTTTTGGACCTCTGAAGTTCACATCTGCCCAACTTCAATACTAAGAGCCAAGAGCTTTTTCTGAAGATGAAAACAGCAGTAGCTGCAAAAAACTGAGGTATCTCCTATTGGCATGCAGTTACTCTAGAGTCCCTCTGAAATCAGCAGAAAGAATAGATGGGCTGAATCCTCCTTTGAATTTGAATGATCTTCTACTCTGCCTGTAGCTTGGTACAGCTACAGGGCTGCCTTAGGTACTTCAGACACTTCCTTGACTTTAAGTGGGATTTGGGTATTACACTCCAAATCCAAACACCACCTATGGGTATAAAAGTGTTTCTGTTACTCCGCACTTGTTCTGAAGGCAAAAATGTTAAGAATTTTAACTGTGCTTTGGGCATCTTTCAAGGTGGTACAATTCTGTTTTGTCTCTAAAAACAAGTTTCATGTCAGTGGAATGGTATTGCCTAGAGAAACTGTGGGCTAACTTAATTTCATGGGGGAACAGATAAGAGCTGAGTTTTGTGTGCTGAGTTTTGTGTAGGTTTCAGAACTGATGGAAACAAACCAGTTTTTCTTTGGACAAAATAATTTCTGTTCTTTGTGGAATTTATTTGCCTTGTGGGGCTTTTATTTATGCCAGCTCTAACACCAATGTCTTCAGCGTACCTGTTCCTCTCAGGAATTAGCATGTCTGAAAGAAAACCCAATCTCATGAAGTCCTTCTCTTTTCTCAGAGGGCTGAGATATTTAAATGTGAAAGCTGTTGAGGATCTTAGTCGGAAAATATAGAATAAATGGGTCACCTAAAACCTGATTCCATGTTACAGGCATGTAATACAGAGCTCCAGCTGTGAAGCTGACTTCCTTTTCTGTATAGGTGCAGTGTATTTTAATAATTTCCTCTGTGTAGTTACTGTTATTGAGCAGAGATTCTCTGCTGTCAGGATAAGTATAGGATTATAGAAACTCAAAATGCATGCAGTGTCAAATTCTTCAGCCACTAAAATGTTATGCCTGAGGCATTATAAGGCTCATTCATTTCAAATTTGGCGATTCGCATTGTTGCACTGCAGTTAACAGAATTTTTCCCCATCACATTGGAACTTTTTGTTACAGCAGCAGATTTCTGAGAGCAGAACTCTCATTGTAAATTATTCTGATTTATTGAAGGTTAGTGCGTGATGAAAGAGGGCAATGTGCTTAAAAAAGCACCTGTTAAGCATATCAGGGAGCTACAGGGGATATCTTCTCTGGGCAATGGACCAAAGAATGACCACTATTTGTATAGAAAATGCTGTTTATATAATGGAAATATTCTCTCAACACTTTAAGAAAGCCATATAAATTCCATATCTTAATATGAGACAGTGCTCTTCTGCAAATGGAGAAAGTGCAAGCCTGTACGTGACAGATTAACAAGCTTGTATTAACTTTGGAGTTCGTGGTTCTTACATGTTGAAGAGATAAATCTTTTAAAATAACATTCGTATTTATCATTCTCCTGTCATTAATCTGGTGCACAAAAAAGCACAAAAGTAAACATTGGTTAACAACAGGGAAAATATTTCATATGAGAGATCGCAAATGACCTAAATAGCACTATTTGAGCTTGTGTGTCTGACTGTGTTCATTCATGTGGCAGCAATACTTTATTTCAGTATTATGTATTTTTTTAGATTTCATTTGTTCTGCATTCTGAGAGTGTATCGAAACTGTGGGACTTCTACATCGCTCAGGAATGCTCCTTGGCAAGACTGCACCTTAGCAAAATTGGTGCTTTACAGGTCAACTTTTTAGTGAAAACAAAAGAAATTGTCAGTGCATTCACCTCTAAATTGGGGGTGAATTTTCCTACTTAATGAGAACATACAAATCCCTACCCAGTGATGCACTATCTCCCATGGGAGAGATCCCATGTTGGAGCAGGGGAAGGACTCCTCTCTCTGAGCAGCAGGAGAAATAATGTCATGAACTCACCATAACCCCCATTCCCTGTCTCCCTGTGCTGCCGGGTGAGGAGGTAGAGCTGGAAAGGAGGGAGGGGTAGGTGGAAATTGTTTTTAAGATTTGTTTTACTTCCCATCATCCTGCTCTGATTTTGTTAGTAGTATTCAACTAATATCTCTAATTCTAGCCTGTTTTGCCCATGATGGTATTTATGAGTGGTCCTTTTCTCAACCCACGAACACTTCATTCTATTTTCTCTCCCCTATCCAGCTGCAGAGGAGAGTGATAGAGAGGCTTTGGTGGGTGCCTGGCATCCAGCCAGGGTGAACCTACTACAGATGAGTGTCCTACTAGTGCAAATAATGTATCAAGGGAGAGCTGCTGCACTCATGTGTGGCAAAGAAAGTTTAAAAAAATTGGTGCCCTTGTCGAAATATGTGTTTCCTCTCTCATGCTCACCTATACCTCTTCTACAATGCTATATTGCTTGAACACAGAAGAGAGGGAAAGGTTGTTGTACTGAACTGCAATTATGTACAAAACACAGGTTTGGAATATTTAGTAAATATTTATATTAGAAAATTTAATGTATTTGTATATTTAGTAAATATGTATGAGATATAGTTTTAGTTTTGATGGGATAATCTTGCTCAAGCAAAAGGCCTTCCAACCAAGACAGACAGAGGATATAAGGGATGCATCAGTCAGCAAAAGGTATTAGGAAAAGTGTCCCATCAGAATATTGAGTGATTGATTCATTTTGGGGGTTAGTTTTACTAATTGTGTCTGCATCAAACACTGTTTCTGTGCTGTGACAGGCAAACGCTAAGGGATGTTATGGAGTGACAAAGTCCTGAGCCTAGCAGGTGAGTTGTCCAAACCAGAAAAGTAATCCTACTTGGTCCCCAAATCACTCAACTGCTCAGACAAGAATGTTCTTAAAAATCCTCATGCCATGAACTGAAATGGAAGACTTCAGTAATGTCAAGATGGTCTCTGAACATCCAAAAAGAGCTTAAGCTGGAGGCACGGAGGATATAAATACACACACAAATATGTGTATCCAAGTGGAGAATTTCAAATTCTTTCCCAAAAAAAATAGCCCTCCAAGCAACACTTCCAAACCATGTATGTCTCCTATATAAAATTACTTTTAGTTCAAAGTATATTTTATGCAAATAGCATTTCAACCAGTTGTGACCATTAATCAAATCGAGCTGTCAATATAAAGGAGTCACATGCCAAGTAAATAGAGGACTGCTACCCCAGCAGTTGCCAGTTGCTGATGTCTGCTGATGCACAGCATGAGCTGTGCTGGCTTACAGCTATCCAGGCTTTCATGGCTTTTCACAGTGACCCTGTGCTCAGATGTCCCTGGCCTTTTGCTTCTTTTCAGGTTTATAAAGTCAGATTCACCTCCAAGCTGCTCCGTGGGTAGGAGATGTCCTGAGTCTTTCAGGAAAAGAGCAGGCATCATCATAACAGCATTAAAGGAAACTAAAATTGCTTCCTTTGAGCAACAAATTATACCAGCATTAAGCAACATTTACTGCAATGAAAATTATTGAAGCAGCAAGGTATCAGACAAGCTGTGTACATCTGGTCTGTTCATCTGTTTCTTTGGAGTGTGCTTTATCGACAGAGACTAGCACAGTGGTCTTTGTCATATTTTGCTAGAAGGAAAAGAGAGGATGCTCTTTTCTCTCATAAGGATCAATTTTAGCCTCTTGAAGGAAAAACTCATGAAGTGTAAACACATCCTTGTTTTTCTGTAAACACAGGCTAAGCGTTTTCATGTTGTATTTGCAGCAGATGTAAGTAAGGTTAGATTGAGAAAATCTAGGTACTGCAAGAATAAATCTTTAATCATTTAATAGTTGAGAATGTGTTAGGAGGCTTCATGCTGCTAAAAGATGCCATCTTGTAAATGAGATGTAAATTGGAGGTCCTGACAGTTTGTGATCATTAAAGATGGTATGAAGAATAGTGGTGATTAACTCTAATGTCCTGCCAAATTCTGGTGTGAATATTTTTTTTTCCAAGTGGAGAAATTCCCCTCAGAACTGCAGTCAGATTATTCATCACCCCCGTGCTAATGTTTAGTAGTGTTAATTGCTAGCTTTCACTCCTTAAATCAGTGTAAGCTATTGTCTATCAAGTCACACAAAACTTTCTTTCTGGCTGAACAGGCAATTTGATGATTCTTTGGCTGAAGAGGCTTAATACCTTACAGTTTTCCCAGCCAAGCTCCAGTACTGGTTTCCATAGTTTCCACCACTGTTGAAGGTAGTTGGCAAGAACGAAATTTGGACTGGGGCAGACTGAGTAGTACCTGAATGAACCCATACTTGCAGTTTGGCTGCAGAAGCAGGAATCCACATCTGACAGATGCTGATGAACATTGCGGCTTGGTGACATCTTCTGTGATACACAAAATGATTATGTGATTATGCCTTAGGGAAATTTTCAGGAGTGATAATTGACTGAGAAACATAGGAGGGGGAAATAAAATTAAAAAACCACCACCACCATCTTTTAGTATATTTCATAGAATCCTAGAATCATTAAGGTTGGAAAATACCTTTAACATCATCAAGTTCAAATGTCAATGTAGAACCACCACTTTTGGTTGATTAAGTATCAGATTGCAGAGAGCTTTTTTTGTTTCATATCTTAGATTATGGAAAAAATATTACCAGTGTAGCAATACATGACTGGCTTTTTTTCCCCCCTCTGTTTTGAAAATGTTTCTGATGGAAATGAAAGAGTCCTATGCATTTCCTATTGACGTTTCTTTTGCTTTTCATCTCTTGATGATTTTCTTTTGTCCAAGGCTGGTTAATGGCTCAAACTGAAATGTCATCCTGTCACTGTCAATGTCACTTTTTCAGACAAGAGCCTGACTGTTTCTGACTATCTCTGAATTTTCTAATATTACCTCCAGACTAATACCAGACCCTTACAGGGGTTTGAAGATAATCCCTTGCTTGAATACTTATCTAAAGATCAGATATTTATGAGTTTTAAGGTTCAGATGTAATCCACATTCATCTTAATCTAATTCAAACCACATGGAATGAAATATCTAGAGGTAGAAAAAAACACATATGTCCACCATGGGCTAAGGTTTTGCTGACATCCTGTAGAAGACTGGAAAAAAAAAAAGAGATGATGTGCAGCAAATGCACAAGACTCTTAAGATTCATATATTCAAGATCAGGTATGATCTTTGGCCAAGATGCCATCCAGCTTTCATTTAGACAGGCTGTATATTTTAATCCAGTTTCTATAATTTCTATATTCTTTTTACAAACATAATTGACCTGACTTTAATAATTCCAGGAAAAGCCAAGCCCAATCTTTTGCTTATAACCTAATATTTTGCTGCTAGCAAAAATAAATCTTTTAGTTATTGAGACTTTTCGGAGTTTTGTCAGTAAGACTGAAATACCTGCCAACACTGTCAGAGATATTTACACTAACAATATGAAATGCCTGATTCACTTCCTACCTTAATAAGACAAACTCCTGAAATTTCACTGTCTGTTTTCCACTTCCCAAGTCACATTTTGTGGCTCTTGTTTGACTTCTTCATAACACTGATGTATTCCTGATGCTGGTCCTCGATTCAGTATTCTTGTAATGGTACTAAAATTTCTTTATAGAGGGAAAATTTAAATTCCTAAGTTTTCCATGATGATCCTCTTTTCATACATCTAAGAACCAAACTTTTTGTGCTCTTGTTTTTTACTGAAATTCAATATTGAAGTGATAAGTGGTGAGATCTACAGTTCATAACAGGCTTTCAAACTGAAGTACCCTGCTTCTTCATCTTGTTCAGTGAAATACAGGGAGACTTTCTCCTCCAACTTCCCTAGAACTGTGTTTGTTTTCTTCACTGTGCAATCCTAGAGTGCAGAGAAAAGTACTACAAATACCAGTGAGCAACTCCTGAACAGAAACCTCAGTCTCAGCATTGTAGGAGTTGGCATTTGAAGTAACCCTTGCAGACTTCTCTAGAGAAGAGTCCAATATTAACCAATCAGATCAAGGGTGGAACAGGTAGAAGGCAGCCACAGGTGCGCTCACGATATGACTTCACTGTTGCAGCTGGGTCTTTTAGTGAACAAACATAATTTCGCAGAAAATTATTGCTGTCTATTGAAAAATAAGAACTCAGATCAGAAGTGTGTTGTCAAGGACTGACTAAGATTGTCTGACGTGATCAGCTCACAAAACACTGGCTTGCTTTAGTATCGTGTGTATCTCCATTCCATGAAGTATTCAGCAGTTCATTGTTCTAGCTCTGACAAGAGTTTGTGAGCTGAAACTTGGCAATCAACAAGTACTGAAGCTTTCTGCTTGTTATTTTTGTATCTGAGCAAAATATTAACACTTTTACTTGCACCAAGTTATCTTAAGATGGCTACTCCAAAGTGGAAAGGAATTGTTTATGAAGGAGTGATATGGTTCCTCCCTTGTGTGAGGGAGAGCTGTCTTTAACTTGGAAACCTGTTGTTGAAGACAAGGGTTTTGTCACTGACCACAGTGAAAATTGTGGTTTAACCCAGGTTTTTGTAGCAGACAACAGCCTCATTTTAGGCTGGAAATACTCTCTTTTGATTTAACGTGGAAATCAGACTTTCCATCTCCTGATTTACATATATGGGGTACTGAATAGGGTGGGTTGGTGTAGCTGATGTCTGTCTGTACAGAAAAGATGGGGGAGTGCAAATAAGATACAGACTACGAAAAGCAGCCTTTTCCAGGTTTTATTTTCGGTGTATTTTTTCAGTCAGCAGCTTTATAAATCCCTTTGTGGACACTGAAGTTTTGCAGGGGCATGTATAAGAGCATTCAGAGGAATTTCTTACCTCGTGTAATATCCATTTCTGCAAAATGAAACTTGCAGTGTATGGGCTGTTACCTTTGACTGATAATTTATTGTCCTTCATGCTACAATTCAGGAAATGGACCTTGAATATCTTTAGATGGAGGACAAAAGGAAAAGAAAACCTTTGTCTTTTTGGATAAGTTATTTCTGTAATGAAGCATCTTTTGAATTAAATTTTTAATACCTGTTTGTTTTTGTAAAGCTTTCTGAAAATGTTTGGTGGTCTAGCATGACCTTGTTTATCTAGTCCCACATTTTTCCTTTGTGCATTTTCACCATTCCTCCCTCTGTCTCAGACCTGTCTTTCCCTTGCCTTTGGGGGCAGGTGTGCTGCAATGAAGTGTTGCTACACCAAGTACTCAACTGAGGGGTCGATTGTATTGATTGTTACATGACTGGATCAAATAGAAAGTGTATTTTATTACAGTTATCTTTAGTTAAAACAAGCAGTGTGTGCTCTGTTATAGATGAGACAACCTGATGAAAAAAATCAGGAAGAAATCATTATGAAACAGGTAAACAAGGCATTGCTAGAGCTGCAAAGAAAATAGTGGAAATTCTTAGGGATAATACACTGGCATTAGGAAGTGGGAAAGAGGAAAATACAAAGTAATATTTCTTCACTAATTTATCTTAAGGAGCCGGTTAGCTAAATGAAACTTTATCATTTTTCTACCTTTCATGTAGACACAAATGTTTAAATTTTTGTCAGGAATTTGAAACTCAAGCTAGAGGCCATAATTATGACCTAGGTAAATAGCCAGCCAGATATAAAGCAAGAAAGATCAACATAGTGACAATCAAAATAGCAATTGTAGCAATCCAGAGCCTTTCCCTGATGAGCAAATAGGAAAGTCATGAAGAGCAGGTTGGCTAGAGGGTAGCAATTAGGGATTCAAAGCCTTGCTGTTGGCCATTACAAGTGACAGTCTTCAGAGGTTTTTCACTGACCATTAGTGACCTATGCCATGGGACAGAAACCAGTCTCAGAGAACTCATGGACGACATCAAATTGGGAGCCGTAATTAATACATGGGAGAGCAGCATAAATCTTCAGATGGATCTTGGTTTCAGGAATGGGCTGACAGAAACTTTGTGAAGTTCAACAAAAGTGAATGTGAAGTTCTGAAACTAGGATGGAGTTAACCCCATACAGCAGTACAGGCTGGGGAACAACTGGAAAAAAGCAGGTCCGTTAAAATATCCTGGGAGTTCTGGTGGGCAACAAATTGAATACAAGTCACATTGGGCCCTTGCTATTGAAAGATAATTCCATACAAAAGTATAGCTGCCTAGGGTGGCAGGAAATTATTTTTTTTATGTGTTTGATACTTGTGAGGCTGCATCTGGAGTACTGTCCTTGTGGCTGGGGGAACCAGGTTTGTTCAGTCTGAAAAACAAATAGTAAAGGAAAAGTTTTATCCCTGTCTTCGAATACCTAGTGAAAGGTCAGAGGGAAAAGGCAGGCTGAGGGAGACACAGTGAAAGGGTAAGAAGCAATGCACACAAATCATACTGAGGTGAAAAGGAAGGGAGGATTGCCCACAGAGGTTGTTCATCTATAGCTATGGAAATAATGAAATAATTCAGAAATAAGGAGGGAAAGGCCCTGAGCAACTCCATCTAAAGCAGAAATTAGCTCAACTTGGAGACAAAGTTAGAATAATTGGCATCACAGTTTGCTACCAGTCTAAGTTAATCTCTTATTCTACCTAATTCAGATATACCTTGTTCATGCAGCATTCTTGAAGTCATAAATTAAAGGCTTTGTGATTGCTTTTGCCACCAATATTAAACTCATGTGTAGAAATACTGCTATAAGCTAAGAAATAAGCACTTATGTGTTATCAATAATAAAATAACCAGTCCTGTCCTGACATCTTAGAAACTTTGGTATTTGTATTTGAGCACGTGACTGTGAGAAGAGATAGTTCTCTAATAGGGATAACTGAAGAGCAAGCCATGAAGTATGTTTTGAGCAGGAAAAGTATTCTCTAAACTTCTTGTCTCTGATATTTCTTGTATAATTCTGCTTTCTGAAAACCTCAGAAGTAGATAGGGAAGGTTTAAATCAGCAGTCTCTGGACATATATATCTACTATGAGGTTATCACAGGGATCTTGGACCAATAAATAGAATCATGGAATGGTTTGGGTTGGAAAGGACCTTAAAGATTGTCTCGTTCCTATCTCCTTGCCACGGGCACAGACACGTTCCACTAAAGCAGGTCGTTCAAAGTCCCATCCAGCCCAGCCTCGAGAAACTCCAGGGACGAGGCTGCCACAAGTTCACAATATCTCTGGACAACAAGTAGTTGTCAATAGCTATGGTTTTAGAATAGTCCAAAAGATGAACATAATCATAAGAATTATAATCAAATCATGCATGGGCAGCAAACTATGGGAGAGGAAGGTAAAGAGCGACACCTAGAGAAAAAGACAGAAGGGAAGCAAGAAGGAAGAAGGCAACATTTGGCAAGTTTAAAAAGGAGACTCTCTAATCTAATGGGGTGTTACATAAAAAATAGTTTTCATTGCTGCATGCTACAGAATTCATTGAGAACTTAGCTGGGAAATAAATTGCAGGAGTTGCACTTTTGATGTGGGTGGTATAACTTTATTCAGAGAGCCTGGAATGGAGGTCACAGAAGTGAAATTGCTACTTTGCTGCTGTTTTTTGGGTTTGCTTGTTTGTTTTTAGAAAGAAACAACCTACCTAACAACAAAACGCTCGAAAAAATCCAAACCCAAAAAACCCCCCAACTACCATTTTTTTCCCAGCAATTCAGATATGCATAAAACATATCTGTATTTGTCTTCATTATGACTGTGTAATGCAGCACAGATGGCTGAAAACATTTGGGGTCTGGATTTGCCTGCAGTGATCGTTGGTGGATGTCTTCTCATGAATTTGTTAAGATCTCTTTTTTTTTCCTAAAGTAACCTCCCCATGCTGATAGAGAGGTACTGTCCTATGATACTGGCTTGACCCTGACTAGCTCAGTCAAATGACTGCCACCATACTGTGGTGCCTCCTGTTTCTTCCATGTGTTTGTCCCTAAATTTAAAATTTATATATATAGCAAATACCAGCTCCCCTTGTTTGCCTTCAAAGTTGTAAATTATATCTATTCTCCCTACCTATCCATCACAACCATCTCTTTGTGCTTCCTTTTTTTCTCTGCCAGTTATACCAAGCTTTCCTCTTTCTTCAATGTCCTTGTAAGATGATGTCCTCAGCCCCTCTAAAGCCTATTCTCTTTTTAAGATGGACTTCACAAATTTATTTACATCAACCTCTATGGATAGTTAGTTGCTGCAGCATCTGTTAAAACCCCTACTCTTTCCTCATTCCAGTAAAAGGCCAGGCCACACTGGGATTTTTCCTGAAGACTTTGATTTCACATAGTTACATGAGAGATCTTTGAAAACTATTACTGACTTTGTTTCTCTTCATTCCCACCAGTGGCTCAGCAACACGACAGTAAGTTTTCTCCACAGCTGTTTAGGGACTTACAGAAGTGGGTAAGCCAGACTGCTCACATATGTTTTGCAGTTGATTCTTTCCTATTTAACCTCCCAGCTAGAAAATTAGTAAACGCAGCTTCATCCTATAAGTTGACAAGCACTTTTGCATTTTGGATCAACAGCTGTAAAGTCTTTGAGGATTGTAGCATTGCTTTTTCCTTGGCATCTCTGTTACATACGTGCAACTATTTGTAGCACTTAAATTATCAATGTATTCTCAAAAATAAATGTATGTCCGATTTATACCAATGACAAAAATAAGATCTGAGGGAAAGTATTTTAGAAATTCTTAGCAGGTTTTGTTCATATCAGACAAACGTGGTTATTCCTGGGGAGTTTGACTGCAGTTGAAAGAAAATATATGGATCTATCCTTCAAGGATATTTTTAAAAGATGAAGTTTTTAAAATTAGTTGCTAAATTGATAGTTTTTATTCATAATTCATAATGTATTAATACTATATTATTTCAGTCAAGCTACAGTGTTATTATAATTGAACTATAGGTGGATATATTATTTTATTACCTTATCTTTGGAATTTTGTATTTTTTCTGATTTTCCAGGGTGAAATTTTTAAGACCTACTCCATTAGTAAAGAGAATAAATATAATTAAATTTTTAAAACTTTTCATTATTGTTTCCTGACAAATTAGTATTCTCAAAGAATTTTTCTGGCAAGGAAAAAAAAGTTGACTTAAAAATAGTTAAAGGAAACCACTATTTTTCTTATTGAAACTGATATTATTAGCAACAGGGAAGAAAAAAACAAAACCACATTATTTTGACCATGATGTATTAATTTTCTAATGAGCTAAAAGGGCAGATATGGAATTATATTAATATTTTAGACACTAGTGAAAAGCAGAGATACCTTAGATAACATGACATTGTAAATTAATTTTAGGCTGGGTTGTCTATGATCTGGGAAAAACATGTAAAGCATATGATAAAGTGAAGGGTGTTTGGATTACATGTGTGGATTGGTGATTCTTCACTTAAGAAAAATAAACATAGATCACTGGCTGATCTGCATCAACATGCAACACAACATAATTTAAGCAGTTCTTTTGGCATCAAATTTTTTAATCTCTTATATTTCACAGAAGAGCAAGGGAAAACTAACAGACCATTTAACATATCTAAATAATTCACATGATAATAATAAATAAACCTACAAGAAAACAGATTATGTCTGTAAGGAAAAAAATTACGTGAGAGGGCATGGTGGAAGCCATACATCAAAGTGTGCTTAGGGTGGTAAAGGATTATGAACCAAATGTGTAACTGAAAACTGAGTATGCCTTATAACTTTTTTAAAATTTCATTTTAATTAATATCTACTGACTACTGTAAAAGAGAAAATAATTAGCTAGGTGATTTTTTTTGATTTAACTTATCAAGCCTAAGCATAAGAACTCACATTCTTCTCGTTCTTAAGATTTCAAATAAGTATGCTACACAAAAATTTAGCAGAGAAGTGCTATGAAGTTATTGATAGGGTAATCAAAGAAATTGCTCTCTAAATGCACTGTTTGCTAATATGAAAGTGGCTTGTGGGAGATGACACATAGATTATGCAATTGGCTTCACCACAGAAACAAAAAAAATATGTATCTGTTGTTGAAAGCAATATGACCTCATGGCATTCTTAAACTTATTGTGTAATTTGGTAAACCTACTAATTAAAGGTACAACTTGAAAAATAAAACAAGAATTTGGTTGTCATATTTGAACTCTTTCTTTACATTCCATCAGTCAATTAACTGTAATGTTGCAATTAAAAACTTTTTTATTTCATAGAATAAGGGTCCCAGAATGGTTTGGGTTGGAATGAACATTAAAGATCATTTGGTTCCAAACCCCCAGCCATGGACAGGAACAACTTCCACTAGTTCAGGTTGCTCAAGCCCCAGCCAACCTGGGTTTGAATGCTTCCAGGGATGGAACATCTAATCTGTAAATTGTAAAACAATTCTCTGACATATCCTATAGTTTTGTTGGTATTTTCAGTGCCTCTCCCTCAAATCAGTAGTAGAGGTGCTGGTTGGGAAAAGGAAATAATTACTGTTTTTCTGTGGGTGAGCAATTAAGAGAAGATCCTGAAAAGTTTATAGGTGTTCAGATGGTTCACTGGGTGACAGACACACAAGTATTTGGAAAAACGTGGAGCTAAATGAAATGGCCACAGACTGAATGAATGCAAGTCTGCTCAATAAGCCCTAATAGCAAGAGGAACTTATTTAGTTCAATATTTTGATATGTCCTGACCTTTACTCAAATTGGCTCATGTTCCTCTGTGCATACATCTTCAGGAGAAATGACTGATTGCTGATGCTGAACTGGTGGAAAGTTATTATTGCTTCTCTTTCTGCATACAGACCTCCCTAGACTGATTAGAAATTAAACTAGTTTTCTTTCTGACAGTAATCTGGAAGCACAAGATGTAGTGAATTTCAGCTGGTTTTTAAAGTTATTATTCCTGTTTTAGCTGCAAAGAGAATCAGATTAATGTCTTATATTCTTAATGGAAATCATGGATTTTAGTGAGCCTGTGCAATCTTCCCTGAAAAAATTTTCGTGCTTGATAGCTGGAGCTGTGTTTTATTTATTGTTTATCTGCCTGGCCTTAAGGTATTTCTTGGTCTTATGTCTGGTGAAGAAAACCAGCATCCATCAAACATCTAAGACAGTTTATTAAATTTACAATCTTGACTGACCACCACTTTGGAAAATTAAGCAGTATCTTAGTGCAATTAGTATTAACTAGTAGTCGGAGATCCCTTTTTAATTAGCTTTAAGTATGACTTTTCATAGCATATTACTCTTGTAACCAAGGTCATTTAAACTGTAATTTCTTTAATATTATAAATCAAGAGCATACATTTTAAAAGGCAAAACAGGCTAAATATATAATCAAAAGTAACATCCAGTGGTTACTGTTGGTTTCTTATCCATTAATTAAGGGAGGGCTTCCATCAAATTATAACAGGAGTCAGTTTTTCTAGATGGTTCATTAAAGGCTGGATTTTATTACATATTACATGCTTTATGCTTTTCACACAAACTTATTATATTGCTCAGAGAAGGTGATCTTTTAAAGCACATTAGACTAATGTTCCTGAAACTCCATCTAATGTAAGTTTTATTGAATTGCTGTAACTAAAAAGGTCACCTAATGATTTGTTCAGATAATGGATTTAGTGAAAGGAAAACAAAATGAATGGGATATTGTAGTAACTCTGACCTTGAGATACATTTATAGTTACTGAGATTTATGAATTTGGCTACAAATGAAGAAACTAAAGAGCATTTCTTATAGTAATGCCATTTTTTAGCAGTGGGCGTAATGCAAAGCGAATTAGAATTATATTTGTTCCACTCTTGTGAGGTATATTACATACAGTAATAGCTAATACCCTGGAGCAGCTCAGCAACATGGTTTTCTTAAGGTCACTATAAAAACATGCCAAAAATTCACATCTCATAAAGTATCTTCTTGTTCAGACAACTGGTCCTGACTTTCCCTCACTTGCTTTTGCTCTCTCCCTCTTTCTTTCTCTGTAAAAATGAGGGCAGTTGTACATCTTCACCAAGGACATAGATAGACAAACCAAGAGTAGATAGATAAACAATCATAGCTAAAATTGTAAAATACTCAGAATGCTACAGCAATGATGCAGAAGACTACTAAAAAAAAAGAAGTGAATTGCTCTGCTTTAGTGGGAAGTGTTTAAGTTGCTTAATTCTCCCATTGTCCATTCTTCCAAAATATAGGTGCCACAAATCAATGTTCTCTCATGCATCTGGATGATGGCTATCTAGCAACTACCACCTGTGGCAGCAAATGAAACACAGGGCATTGCTGATCTCAAAAGTAGCCACTGGGCTCTATTCATAAATACTGTGAATAATCAATCAATTATTAAAATATAGGTTTCCCGTTTCACATAAGTAAATGACCTTATTTTAAAAGGGTCTTTTTTTCCTAAACCTGAATGGCATGATAGGGAGTACAGAAGGATAAGAGAGACATTCCACTGGTTCTGTTAGTAATGATTCAGGAATTCCACAAGAATTTTCCCTGGGTGGCTTTTCTACAGGATCCTCTAATATCATCAGCTTTTGTTTTCCCAAGGGTAGAATTATAATGGAAAAATTTTGAACAACTCTGGGGAAAAAATTATTCCCAAAAACTAGTAATAACTTTCAGTATTAAAAAGGAAAATATCGCATTTCCATAGTACCATTTTTACTGTGTTCGTGAAACTGGGGACAGGAGAGTTACTTACAGCCTTCAGAGTAAACTTTTGATTGATTGGTAATGCAATGTATGTATTCATCTTTCAATAGGTATGAAAGGAAACATCAGATAGACGATAATGTTGCAGGTAGAATTGAAACTTTGTTGTAAATATTTACAAGTGGCTGCCATAGGGTTCTAAAAGATAGCATTGAAATAATTACTAAATTCTCTGTGTCTGAGTGGGTTTGAGTCAAAAATAAGGGCCCTCCTGGTATAATGATTTAGTGAAATACAATTAATGGGTCTGCTGTAAGCTTACTGGGTGAAATTGCGACTTTTAGATGTCATGTTTAACGGTCTCTTTCAATCCTAAAATTTATGAATCCTTTAGGACAGTCATTTATTGTTTGCATATTGAAAGACAAGGTGTGAAAGAGGTACATTATTATGCCTGTGCATTGGTAAGGTAGGTGTTGTTTTCTGGGAGAACATCTAATCAAAGATGTTGAATGTATTCCATAGCTTACTTTTTAAACACACAAAACTGGATTTAATCTTAAAATAGGAAATATTTCTCTTTTTTACTCTTTTTTTTTTGCTAAGAATTAATAACTAAAGATCTAGAGGTAATGGGGAGGCTTATCAATTACAGCAGCTGGAAAGAAATCAACATTTGAGTGTAGTTATGGAGCTACCAAAAGACTCTTTTAACTAATTTTTTCAAAATGCAACACTAAAGATTGACAAAAGCTGCCTGGCTTTCTCCTGGGTTTTGTAACTTCGAACAGATGTTTGGCAGATGGGTACTTGTAGTATAAATTCATGATACACCTGCGCTTTTCCTGATGAAAGCACTTGCTGTTTTGGCTTCTTGGATCATATAAAGAGGGAACCATGGCATGAACCTCACTGCAGGGTCAGGCTCTAGAGAACCTTAAGGGTAAGACAATCCCTTAACACATTAATTTCATTTCTACTTTAGATCTCTGCAGCCTGACAGTTCCTTTTGAGCATCCACACTAAGGAAATGGGATGCAGAACGAGGTTTGCTCCTGGCTGTGCTGGGGCAGTTGTGATTTTCCTTTGGCAGCTTGGTCAGTGTTGCAATGTTTCACCTGTCCCCATCTCACATTCTGGAAACAGCTGAGCCAAGGAAGCAGAGAGAAACACATGGGAATTTAAGAAAAATTAGACCATTGTCTCCTTTGGGTTCTTGTGGTATCTGAGACAGCTTGTTTAAAACAAGCTCATGTCTTCCTATGCTGTACTGGATCTGAAGTCCAAACATGCCTCAGGCCTCCAGTTTCCCCCTTGCTCTTTCTTAGAGAACTGCGAAGTATTCAGGATGAGATCTTTTTTCTTATCTTCTGTCTTTAAACTGCTTTTTCACAGGTTTCAGCAAAACCCCCCAGTTACCATAATGACAATGAAGCAGAGGATGATTAGGTCATTAACAATAAAAAAATCCTCTTACAGACAGAAAAGGATGGGTGTATGTATTGCAGGGTTGGGGAAAAATATCAAAATGGACCAATTATTTTCTTTTTCTTACATAGAATAAGCAGGCTCCAAGACACACGAGGCCTTACAGGGTCAGGCAAACTTGGGATCTTCAAGGCTGTGAAATGAATTACACACTCCTGGAAACAAGGACATTGTACACCCAGCACTGACAAGCCTGTGTGAAGAGCATAAATATCAATTAGACATATATCCCAAAGCATCAGGAAAAAAAAAGAAACAAAAAGCCAAAAACCACCAAAGTGATCAAGCAGCAAACACATCTGCTTAAAAGTTCATACAGCCATAAGAAGCAAGGTCTGGGCATTCCTAGGTTGGAGAATTAATCAGAAAAATACCCCACTACATGAATTAGGTCTTACTGCTGAGCAAACGTTTTCATTTTAAGCTATTTGTATCTTTTCCTCGAATGCTTGCAAAAGAGGGAGGAAAAAGGTGTAAAAACCACTTCCATTGGCAAGATAACATCTCTGCTTCAAGGCAGAAAACCAGATTTAGTGCATGAAAGGACTAAAACTCTAATGAAACAACCAGTAAAAGGACAGGAAATCAATGTCAAGCTGTATTTTAAGTATTTTCAAAAGTTTTTGATAATGACAGTTAACTTTTGCTGAAGAGGTTATCACAAAAACTATGAAAAAGTGTCTTACGTGGGATAATAGTTGGTTATTGTGTTAAGGGCTTCAAAATAACTGACACTGTTTCTGAAGATAACAAAACCAGCATTTTTTTTTTCCTGGATAAAAAATAAGTAAATGTAAGAGACTAGCAAGCTTTCAGCAATCCACATCTATTAGCATCTGCTGCCTCGCAGGAGGTGCAGCTGCTCTTCCAGGTTGGGAAATGTAGAGACATTCCAAATAAAAGTGGGAACAGATTTGTATAAGCACAAGGTGAGAAATGTCTATATAAGGATCAAGTAGTTGAGCTCTGAAAGTGCCTGTTTCTTGCCAGTGCCAGTGATGGGATTCCAAGTGATTATTCCAAATGCAGGTGTCTTCTCTAAGGGCATCAAAAGCAAAGTGAGATAAATCTCACTGTATGCATCACAGCACGGGGTAGAAGCGGCTTTAACATCTGCTCCATGTCAGCTGGGAGTTGCTGCCACTCCGTTATCAGCTGCACTGGTAAGGGGACAATGTCATCCCACTCACCAGTTCAATGGAGAAGGGCAAGGGAATGTCTGCTTGGAAATACATGTCTACAAATACTTGCATGTCAATACATAAGCAAAGCTATTGAGTGAGGTTTGATCAGATATGATGCGATGTTTTAAGATGATTTGAATTTCCGTGGTTTTAGACTCCTGTGCCTTGATAAGGTGCTGTTCCTTGACAGCAGGTCTCAGCATGTTCCTCTGCTTTTTTCTTCCACTCTGTTGTTGCTGTAAGCTATTCCTTATGAGCTCACAGGAGCTAAACAGAAGTAATTTCTTGCATCAAACCAGATATTTTGTCATACCTATTGTGGACAACTGATTCTCATTTTATATTTCCTCATTCTTGCTGTAGTCTTCAAAAATCCTAAGTTCAAAATATGTTATTCTTGTGTTACTAAATGCAAATAATTTATTTTATGTCATTTCCTTCTTTTAAACTTTTCTGGCTGGGAAGTTTCTAAGCTGATGTTTTGATTTGAAAAACAAGACCTGCTGTTGACTAAATGAATCATGGCAAAACTTGCAATATGATACAGAAGACAGAAAAAAACACTGTCTGTGCCACATCATACACTCAATGTAATGTCTTGATTTGATCAGATTCATCCCCACACTACGCAACTTTTACTTATAAATGCAGATTTAATGGAAATGTTCAAGGCCAGGCTGGATGGGTCATTGAGCAACCTGGTCTGGAGGAAGGTGTCTCTGCCCATGGCAGGGGGGTTGGAATTAGGTGATGTCTAAGGTCCCTTCCAACCCAAACCATTCTGTGATTGTATGAATCCGTGAATGCCAGTGAATCTCAAATGCTGCCTTGGTTATTGCCAGAATATGGCTCTCAGGCACTTAAAAAAAGTTTTGTGGTACTCAGGTGTAGTTTTGTCAAAACAAATATATGTGTTACCTACATGGGTGTGACAGAGTGTTGGAAGCCTGTTCCCATAGTTACACTGGCCTCTCCTGAGGGCTGCTGGGTGGTGGCTGCCAATCCCACTCCCCTGTGAAGCAGGTTGGTGTCATGGGACTGAGGTCATGCGTGAGAAGCCTGATTTAATCTGCATATTTTTGTTCTGTATCTTTGGAAAACAATTAAAAATTTTAGCAAAATTCAGAGCTAGACACCATTTCCCCCCTCTGAAATCTGAGGTTTTTGTTAAACAGTTTGTCATTATTCCTAATTTTCTAGTAATGGCTGACAATTACTTATGTGTGTCAAAAGTAATATGCAGAAATCCTCCTTTTACTCATTATGCATTGATACATTTGCATTTTAGTTTTACATATATGTGCTTCTATAGCATTCAAAGCCTACAATAAGCTTACATCAGAATCATTGACTGTCTGATTAGTACTAATTACTTATTCTGTTCAGCGGAGAGAGTTATTCAGTCTTAATCCAAATAACTATTGTAGTGGAATATCCATGTCCCTTGCTGACAAATGGACCAAGACTGCCTCACTTTTCCTGCATGGTTTCATGAGCATATCTATTGCACTAGCCTTACGAAAACGCCTGCAATTTATTTTCATCTAGACAGTTAATGCTCCCTTGCAAACACATGGTAGAACATGGTAGAAAAGTGAGATCTGTGTATTTTGAGGTAAAATCAATCATGTCATATTAACCATATAAATGTTAGGGGTCTTGTCTAAGCCAGTCATGAGGCCAGCTAAGTGAGACAGGATTGCTCAGACAGTCCTTCGTTTATCTTAATTGTCTGTTTTAGGATTGAATGAATCTGGAATTGGTTGTTTCTCTCCATCACTTACAGAAAGTAATTAGAAGCCTAATTTAGACTAAGAGCCTAAGTTTTCTGTGACTAAATGTAGATAAAATGAATCCCAGTCCTATGGTCTTCAATTGATGGATACTCTCTAGATTACATAGTTCAAAAAGTGAATGATTACTTAGAGCTTTTCCACCAGCACCAAAATTACTTAAAATTTCAGATTAATCAGATGAACAGACCTTCTAGTCTTACATCTGCATAGAAGGAGAAGTGACATGAGATCATCAATAATTGGTTTATGCAGAAACAAAAAAAAAAACAGTACAAAAATAACTGCAATTCCTTACCCTTGTTTGTCTGTGGACTGGCTGAGGCTCAGGTAGTGTAATTCATGATTTTCATAGTATGTATGCACAAGGAGACTGATCCAAGCTTGTAGCAGCAAACTGAAATATAGTATATCCTAACTGTAACCCCCCTGATTTCTTAATGAAAATGTTTCTTATGTATGGCTAATTAATTTATGCTGTGGTGCTGGTGTGACAATGATACATTTTTTGAAGCAGAGCTAGTACCAGGGTACGACTGACACTTCATTTGGGGTTGTTGCTGTACTCCTACCTTTTCAACAGACCCTTGCATGTGGCAGATGCCTCTGAGATGTCCTTTGTGATTTGTTATATTAAGTGTGGTCACTCCTTCCAGCTGGCTCTTTCCTCATCACTGCAATGGGTCAAGCGCAACTTTCTCTATTTTCACCTTCTTCATAACACATTTTTAATGTGGCTGCTATTTTATCTAAGCAATTTGTGTGTCATCATTACAAAAATTAAATCTTCTTTGGCTTTAACGTAGACTGTTTTAGTAATTGTTAATTTGGGGGGAGAAGATGTTTTCCATCATTCTGGGTGAAACGTCAGTATTTGTTCTTGCAGAAGGATGTAAAAAAGATGACAAATTTTTTTTTGATATCTCAGTAAAGCTTATATATGTATGAATAGACAGGATACAAATCACAACTATTGGTTAAATGTGAGAATAAAGAATACAATATAGAAGCAAAAAAAGAGGTGAAATTCTGGGAATTCACAGCTTCTTTTCTCTGAGTTACATTTAATAATAGAAACAATCAAGAGGTACTTCATAAACCATCCTTTCCATGGGCTTACTGGATACTCACCTAAACAAACTCTTCACAATCTGACAGTGGAAGCTAATTTGCCACTCAAAAGAATTTCTACTTTTTTTTTGCCTCAATTATGATCATAATAGTTTAAAAGAGCCAGAGGCAGAAAATACTGTTTGGACATTCAGGCCACTTCTTGGGTAACAACATTGTTCCATGAAACCTCATATGGCTTTTTTTTCTGCCCTACTTTTGAATACTCCATGCCTTTTGGGAAATATTTCACTACATAAACCAGCTGGCATAGAATCATAGAATCATTAGGGTTCAAAAAGACCTTCAAGATCCAGTCCAACCTTTAGCTGAATATCACTATGCTCTCTAAAACATATCACAAAGTACCACATCCACTCCTTTTATGAACATTTCCAGGGATGGTGACTCCACCACTTCCTTGGGCAGCCTATTCCAATGCTTGACCGCTCTTTTCAGTGAGGAAATTTTGCCTTATATCCAACCTGAATCTACCCTGGTGCAACCTGGGGCCATTTCCCCTTGTGCTATCACTAGCTGCTTGGGAGAAGAGCCCCATCTTGACACAACCACCTTTCAGGAAGTTGTAGAGGGCAACAAATTCATCAAAACATTTATTTTTCCTAATTTTCTTGAACGTTGAATTTTATCATGACCTTTTGTGTCTCCTTTCACAGCTGTTCAGTTGTATTTGATGGTTCTTCTCTCTGATGCTATTCCTACCCCATTATTTTCAGTGTGTGGTTAGCCATGTTGAAAATAAGAAACAGTGTTCATCGTAAGTAGCTGTGTAGTGGAGGTAAATATTGAGAGAATTGCTTGGTGTAAGTTGCAGAAAAATTCAGACTAATGACACACATCCACAACCATATCTTGAGCAGATGCAGCTTCAGAGCAGGTTTTGAAATCAGAACATAATGGATAGTAGGAATAAACCAAACAGAAACATATCAAACTCCTCAGACTGATGTCCTTAAATTTGTTGTCTCTGATCCTAATAAGAATAAGCCATCACAAATAATAATTAATTAAAATTTATCTCTAAGGTTGATAAGGAGCCAGAAAAAACCAAATTATTTACATGGATTTGTTATGTTTATCTGTCTGTTTTTATGATTTGATCAGCTTGTTTGAAGTAAAGAATCTGTAAAAAGCTTGAAAACAGACAGTTTAACTAGATATTTATTTGACATTCTTATCCCACCGAGCCTCCTACTAGAAATGCAATCTATTTCATTAAAGTTCTGAACCACGGAAGCATAAAATGATGTTGGAATAAAATCGCAAAATACTTACCAGTGTTTGTGAATGACTAATGCTGTTAGGTATAGCTCCTGTCATTATCTGCTTGTGAAGGAGACTGAGTGAGATTTCTTCAGATAAAGTATTAAGCCTCTCTGCACAGACTACAGGTCTAATGCAGTGAGTGGTATTAAAGAAAAACAGAGCCAAAATTACATTCTGTGGAGCACCATTTTTTACTGTTGTCACTATTTAAAGTATCATAACGGCTTTAGTGACAGTTTCTTAGACCCCTGTATATAGAACATTTCATCTTCTCATATAAAAGCCTTTATACTCTGAAATAATGAATTTGAAGAAGCTTATTTGTTCATTGTGTTTACAAATGATTGGCATTTTAGTCCAAAAACATTTAGTGTCTTCACTGCCCTCATTAAATTTGTTCCGGTTAATCTAAATATTTCAGTGCAGCTTAAAGACATGTTGAATTTAACTGTAATTTCTGGTCTGACACATCAATTTTGGTGAAGCTGATGAGTTTTTGAAAAGAAGATCATCTGAAAAACCAGAGAAATAGCCTGATTCTGTCTTCAGTTTGAGCACTGCTAATGGACTAACGCCCACCAAATTAATGGAATCTTATTTCAATTATTATTATCATGAATTTTCTTATAAAGAGAATTACCAGACTCTCCACAGCTTTGTGGAGACTTGGATGATGCCTATAGGGACATGAAGGGAGAATAGACCCAGTACCTTTGCATTTGTCCTATAGGCTAAGAATGCCTTACTCAGCTACTACAAATAGTTATTTTTTATTGGTCAGAATTGAATTCTAATCAAATATGTCATATTTCAGAAAAGAGATAATCATCTTGATTTCATGTTTTCTTATCACTGAATATATTCTAGTATTTTTTAGTGTATCCTGGCTCCTCATTTATGGCAAAATTCTATCTACAATAAAATATTTCTTTCTTAAAGAACCTACAGTTGTTCTCAAAACCACGACTTGTGTCTTCAATTGTTAAAGCCATTCTTTTGTAAACTTTTTTATCAGTTCAGTGACTTTCATTCCACAAGAACAAGAACATAAAAGTCTTAACTGTGTTTAATATATTTTTGTTCAATTTGCCTGATAAGTAAAAGATAAAGATTAGAAATTGGTTCAAGATATCTGACTTGCACCACCTGTTGTGTGATTTTAGGAAATCAGCCAATTGTCATGATAATATCTCATAGAAATATAAGAAATTTAATTTTGTGTAGTTTTATACTAGTTTATAAAATTCCACCTTATATATCATAAAGGCACCTACAGAAAATATAAGACTACAAAAACATGAATTTCTGCACTAATACTTGCTCTGAGATGCTCTTCATCACAGACGACTTGACAAGCTGCACTGATGTGTTAGAGGTGACTCCAATGACCTGAGGCATCTGATTTACTGACACTCTCCTCTCACTCCCACCTTGCTGTATAAGGCAACTGAGACAAATCTTTTTGCTTTCTCTTTCCCCCAGGCCCCAACTGCTGTTAAGGCTGGCATGAAAATATTACCGACAGATTGGTAAGTCCTTTTGTTTTAATTTATGATAGTTTAATATTTTCAGCTTGTTTTGTTTGAATGTTTGTTTTTCTTGGATTGTTCTTTTAAGACCATCATAACACACAGTTTAAGTCAAGCATTGATTTGATTCATTATAATACAGGCAGAACTTTCAATTAGGGTTTCTAAAGCAAATCTTTGCCATTACAGGTGGGTGTTCATACTGAAGGAAAGTGATTTAACTTTTACCATTTGCTTTTGCAACATAACTTAGTTTTAAGTCGATTCAATAAGTCTCTGAACATGCTGGAGATGAGGCAACAACTTCTCTCAGTGGTGCAGTTGACCCATCATTCCTAAAACTCCTGTGCCGTGGTGGCAGAAACATATGTGATTTCAATGGTATGGTACATACACAGAATTACAAATCTGATGTGTTTCAGAGGAGTTGTCAAGGTATCAGGATATTTTCCAGGTCAGATTCTCTTCCATCCCAGTCAAAGATGGAATGACTTCTGTGGTGGCTGGGTCATTCTGTTTTAAAATTGACACAAAAAAGTTCCTGAGAGTTAAGGTAGTTATTTATTATACTCAAACAATTTGTAATATCACCGAAAAGATTTTTTTCAACTGGAGTTAGCACTGAGGGATTTAGCCATTTATCTCCATCTGTTTTTTACTATTTTGTTGTATGCTGATGTAATGAAAAATAAAGAACATCAAATTGGTATTTTATTATTTTACAGAAACGACTTTTAAAACACTTAGCTAATGATATGTCTAATAATAAATGAGAATCCACAAATACATGAACAAAGTTATTTCTGCAGATTAATATAAAATACAGGATGTTACCATTCCATGGTACAAAACTAGTTATTTTAAGCTGCTCTTGTGCCTATCACTTGACGTATCCGTCATTTCAAGGCATTAATTAAAAAAAATTAAACATGCTTTATAAGGAGAAACCATTAAATCAGCTTGCCTATGGATAAACTATTTGCATCAAATAGCATTATGTGACTTTGCTGTGAAATATGTACTCTCTAGCAAATGGATGTTATAGAAACAAAACGGACACAACATGTTTTACCATAAACCTTGGATCTAGTTCTATGAAATTGCCACAATCGGGGAGCATTTTTATTTGAAACTTTTATTGGTTTTTGGACCATTTTAGAGCTCTTTTAGTAGTGAAATGATTGGTGAAGCAAGACAATCAAATCAATGAATAAAATTATATACACGTTAAAAAATAAACTAAGGTGAAAAGGAAAGTAACACAGATGTCTCTGCTAATGCACAGAAAAATGCCATCAGGAAGATGCTCATTTTATCATTTTTTTCCATTAAGTTTTGCATCTCTATAAAAGAAGATTGCAATCTTAAACTCCTCTTGAGGAAAGATTATATTTATATGAAAATATTAAATGATAAAAAGAACGTATCCTGCCCATGTATTTTTATGTATTGTCTTTCTGTTTTTCTAAAAACAATCATTATGATTGAGCTGTATCACATAGTTGAATTGAATTTTTTGTCTTACACTGTGTACAGACCTAGAGCTGGTAAGCATTTTCCCTTGTGGCAGTCCCAGGTTAGCAGAATCCTATTTTCTATGCTGAAGAGGCAGCTGTAGGAAATTTCTCAGTTCATTTTGGGGAAATCACACCACTGACCAGAAATCAAATCAAGCAGCAAATAATATAGTGTTATTGGCTTGTTCTCTGCCTCTCCAGACTACACTGTGTTCACCTTCACTTTATAGGCAGGTACTGGGTCCCAGTGCAGCTGTGGTACCTGTATATGAGGAAGCTGGAAAACAACTTACAAAAGACTTTAGGAATGAACAGAAAATATTGCCAGAATAAAAACCAGTTCTTTGAAAAAAGTCATGTTTATGTAAGAACATTATGCCTTAATCTTGTTGAACAACTTCTAGGACCTGATTAAGAAGGTGCCCAAAACTAGATGCCACAGATCATCTCCCCTAATATTGTTTTCATCCAGCATAATTTAGAGAAATCTCTGGCAGAGCATCATCCCAGTTCTACAACCTCTCCTTGCCGAACTAGATTTTATGATCCATCTCTGTGATCAAACTAGAAAGGGCCTAGACTGTGTCATATACTTTGTCATGCATTGTGTGCTTCCACTAAATGCCCACCATGGTCTGAAGAATATCATAAACCACAGGCTACTCTGATCTGGAAGCATGGTTGGAATTATCCAATTTTGCCAGAGAAAATAATTCAGCTGTATGGAGGAGTGTGCTGTGCAGTTTGGCCTCAGAAGTGACAAGTGGCCATTGATCCACTGCTTTAACTGGTGGAGATGTACCCATAGGTGTGGACTTAGATAAAGGGTCAGAGCCTGATTCTAGCCCTAGCTGTGCCAAACATTTCTGTTATAGCTCTGCTCAAATAGTATTAATGGTATAATTTTGATAAATAATATTGTAGGACTCTGCCAACAGTTTTGGTGTAACTAGGTAGCCATTTCAGATTTTATCACATTAATTTTTGTAAAGCTGCTTTATGCTACTGCTCATGTCAGTTCTTGAAGCAGAAAAAGGCTATTGCATATGATAAGTTAAGCCTGGATTCATTTTGACTAACATGGAAATCCTAAGTGAGGAGTAAGATCTTTTCTTAGCTAGTTTTAGCTACTTAGCCTAACCTAGTGAAAAAACATCTCCAGAGGACAATTCATTCTACCTCTGACATGAACTAGTCACTGGAGTTGTCCCTCCCTCTTCACCTATTTATGTCAGATAAATAGGATAATTCTGAATACTTAAACTAGAACTGCTCCTAAACCTGACATGGTGATCTGCTGTTTTTAAGCACGTCAGTGTGTTAATAAACACTTCCCGTTTCTCAGTTTCTATTTGAATATTATTAGTTTTGTACACCTTTTTTAAGGCATTTGTAAGTTCATGTTGGAACAGAAGCTTGTGCATTGTCTCAAAATGGATTGACTTTCAAGAATTATATTTATTTCCTCATTTTGTGTAAAGGGTCAGTGACTGCGTTTTCTTCAGATGACTTAACATCTGAAAAGCAATTTTTAATATCATAGTATAGTAATTCATCATATGCAATGTGAAAAAGCAAAAGGAAAGTTTTTGAAACATCACTGATAGAATTTCAGTGAAAAATATTAGAAAATATTTGCATATCAAGAAAACACTCAAAAAACTTCTGAGGGATGATAATCATACATTATTTTAACCTGATGCAAAAACAACATTGAAGAATTATCAAGTCAATATTACGACACACAACTTTCTGATTCTCAAGATGACTTTATAGAACAATTGTTGACCCTACACAGTACATTCAGGAAAGAAAATATAATAAATCAGTGAGCAACTCAGAAGAGACAGTTTCAGTGCTGTGTGTACATTTGTAAATCTATGTTAGTGGTAGAAATAGATTTTATATCCTACTTCTTTGTTGCATCCACAAACACTAGCGGAAAAAGAGTATTTGTTAGCAGTGTCTGACCTAAAAAGTGTGGCTGATGTATGCTGAGTCTTACCCATGAAAAGCAGCAGCAAACGAGTCTATTGATCAATATATGTGAAATAGTGTTTACAGTGCAGAGCGGAATAATATATTTTGTAAAACAGACAATACCAGCTTTATCTGGTGCACTTATTGCACTAATTTTAAAGAAGCAAGGATAGTTGATGTGTAGATGTAAACTCCATTTGGATAATATGATGGTCTACTAAAACTTCCCAGTCGTTTTTGGGGCAGAACTCTTTGTGATAGTGTCTCTGTCCCAGGTTGCTAGGACTGAAGTCATAATAAGGTCCCAAGATAGGTCCTTTGCACCTCAGTTTGACGTGGTAGATGAATATGACATTTGAGGTAAATGCTCCTGAAACCTAAATCATGATTTCTCTCCCTCTCTAGCTAACTTGAAAAAATCTGGATTTTGACAGATAACTGATCTTTCTAACTATTGTGACATCAGAAAAGTTCTCTGGCTGAATATTAGTCTGAGTTATTAAGATTTGTCCAGAATCCATTGTCATTTGAAAAAAGTTAAGTGCAAAGTGTGTTTTTAAAATGCTTCTCGTTCTTGTAAATAACTTAAAATGTAAATATAAATAATATTTATGAATTTAAAATCTAGTCCAGTAACACATTTTATGTAACAGCTAAGTAAACTCTCCTGTTTGCTACATACATGTTTAATTGGAAATAGAAATTTAACATGCTGAGAAGATGATTCAGAGAACATTAAAATTCAAACTGCAGTTCTGTATTCAGAACTCCACAAGTACACTGAGGTCCAAAAAAACTACACAGTATTTGTCTAATCTCTTCTGAAGTTGATCAATATATCCGAATTGCCAAGACAAGACAACCCTTTGCAAGGAAAGTGTTCTTATGCTTGGAAATCCTGCTTGGTCCTTGGGGTGTTTTTTGTGGTGAGAAGTTGTTTTTGTATGGAAATTATCTTTTTCTTTTTTTCTCCACTCCTCAGCAGATTTCTTAGGAAACCTAAATTAGAGGTCTAGAATATTGTATTACAGAAATCCCACTTGAATGTGGGGTCTTAGTATCTCATTCAGTAATAAGTTCTCCAGAGGAGACGACCAGTGGGAACTCAAAGACAAAATTACTTGCCTGAGATTAATAGGATAGAGACTAGAAGATGCTCAAAACTCCTGAGTCCTAGTCCCAGCTGCTGCTGCCTTTTGTGCTGTTTCAATTGCACAACCAGGACTCTTCATGACTTATGCCTTTAATACGCTGGGGAAAGATTTGTAAAACAGGAAACAGAATTAGGAACAACCACGAATTGAAAAGTAAACAATTTATTATGGATGGGTTTTGGATATCCAGCAAGAGGTAGGCTTCCACACATTAAGGTTTTAAATAAAACTTAAAATCACCTGCAAGTCAACATTATTCATACACTGTTAATGAGTATAATTTATGGTAAGACACAATGACACAGCATGAGGGATGTTGCCTAAGGCAGCAACAAGCCTTGAGAAGCTCAAGTAATAAGGTAATTGTGGTGCAGCTCATAAGGTTTTTGTGACAAAAAATCCTAATCTGTTATGATTGTCCTATGTTATGAAAGAACAAAGCAACATTGAAATTATAGACCCAGAAGCCATTTTGATTATAAGGTTTGTGTGGTTTTTTTCACAATATTCTGTCTTTAACTTCTTTCATGTCTGTTTAAAGGAGACACAAGAACATATTCCCAGTAATAATCAGTTATGTTTTACCTGACCTTAAAATTGTTTGGTACCTAATGTTACACCTCTAACATGGAAATAAATCTAGGAAAGAGGTTTTTTTCCCAGTGGCTTATTTTTAAGACTTCCCTGGTTGTCTTTCTCCACCCTGTGAGTTTTGATTTAGAACAGATCTGTTAATAACATTCATGCTTTAAAAGTAACCCAGAAATCCTGGTCCACTGATAGCCATGCACAAAAGGAGCTATAATTGCAAAGCCCAGAATGAGCGCTGCTCACCATCTAGGGACATAAAATCCCTCATAAACTATAGAAAATTTACTAGTAGCTGGAAAAGCATACCACACTCTAATCCATTTTTAGGAACTCCAGATAGAGGTAACCACACTATTTCATGGTCAAATCTGAATTCAAAACAAGGTTGCTTAGAAAGAATCTTGAAAGTCCCTGAGGCGGGAGACAGGGCCACAAACCTTGCTGAGACAAAGATGACAGCCAGTGCTCTCTCCTCAGCCAGAGATCCAGACATTTTTGTCACAGAAGGCAATCACTGGATCAGCTCTGTGTTATCTTTCGCAAATCTGTGCTGACTGCTCCTGATCACCTCCTCCTTCATGTACACTGAAATGTGTTCCAGGACTGACCTCCATGGCTTTTCCAGGGACTGGGGTGAGGCTGACCTGTTTGTGTTTCCTTGCATTGTCTTTTCAACCTCTCTTGAGGCTAGATGCAGCATTTGCCTTTGATTTTTTTCTAGAAAAAAGTAGAATCATAGAATCATTAAGGTTGGAAAAGAACTTTAAGATCATCAAATCCAACCATCAAACTAGTACCACCAACATGTTCACCATTAAACCATGTCCTCCATATCCACACTTTTTTTGAAAAATTGCAGGAATGGAATTGCTACTACTTCCCCGGGCAATCTGTTCCAATTCTTTACAACCTTATCTCTGAAAAAAAATTTTTCTGGTATCTATGAGTGAGATCTTCTGTCTCTCCTCTCACTGGACAGCAAGCCTTCTGTCTCAAGTTAACTTGGTTAAAAAATGTTTTAATTCTCTCACCCCCCAAAACTACTTTACTGAGGTAAAATAGCTGAAATTTAAATTTTCCAACTTCCACTTCCAAGAATGTTTTTGTTACACATTTTTCAAGCAGATCTTCCCCCAAATATGTATTATTGTTAGTGTACTTCAACACAACGACCAGGTCACCCTTCAACCTTCTCTTTAGTGAATTGAATATGCTACTAAGCTTGAAAGAAACACAAGAAGTTTGAACTAGAATTTTAAATGGCTGTTTCGATGTTCTTTAGTCTATTTCCAATAGCTTTCAATAAGTATAATTTGTAAAATTATTTGAATTTCTTCTTTAGCTGTGATGACTTTGCTAGGATGGTATGAAAAGCATCCAAGATTATAATTTGTATTAATTGGTTTTAATCAAGAATTGGTACAGACACTAGCCAGATAAGAATAAAACTGTATCAATTTCACTCTCACATGATACATTTTAGGTGACGAAGCATTTTCTCTATGGTTTTGTATTCTTAATACCATATATTTATATCTAGACAATCGGTAAGGGTACCAGTAGAGATAAGAGGCCTAAAATACCTAGATGGAACAATGACCTCCTACTGAAAAAGACCTCTTTGTCTAAACAGGAAAACCAGACAAAATTTGGTGGAGGGAAATACCCATTTATTTCTTCATTTTCATCTGGGGACAAAAGAACCCACCACTACCCAGAGTGACAATAATTAATATGACTAAGATCATGCAGGTAGAATCTCAAAATCCCCTCGTTAATGTCTTTGTGCAAAACCAATTTGTCCCTTTCACTGAAATCACGAAGTCAGAAATTAAAAAATAATCTGTGGGCATTCAGAGGCACTTTAATGCAAAAGGGAAAAAAACCCCAACCCAGTCAGTTCTCATCCTGTTTATTTGTAACACTTTAAACAGACCCATATTGAAAATAGAAAAGCTCCCTACTTACAGATAAAGGATTCATTACTGGGATTAAACCAGAAAAATCTCTTCAATGGTCATTTGCATCACTTCTCAGTCAAATTAATGATTTAAAGGATCTTACTGGAAGAAAATTTAATGCAAGATTTTTATCAGAAGTAAAAGGCAGCACTTTAGCAAGTAATGATTCCAGACTGGTAAGAGAGGACTGATTTATCACATATTACTGCTACATGATGAAGGGATTAATAATAACAATAATACTATAATGCAACAAGACAAGCATAAGCTATGAATAACAAACACATTATGTTCCAGTGAGTTGGGAACATAGAAGGGGTTATTCAACAGACAAAATACAGGCGAAATATAGTATCTCCATGTAGAGGATTTGAGGGCAGAACCTCACAGACAGAAATGATTGATCATAAGGAAACAAAGGCCAGGAGGATTATGATACTTTTTGATAATAAAAACTGTTCATTTGTTAAAGAGACTAGAAGAACAATTTTACATTGCTAAAAAATATTTGTGAGAAAATTTTAAAAATCTCTATGATAACTGGCTCTGATAATTGAGTGTATGTTGTCTATTTCAGTCAAGCACCTTTAATGTTACTCCATTGCCCTTGCAAGAGAAAATCAGCATGTGGTTTCTCTTAGAAGCTCATGGGAACTTTGTCAGGAACTCAACAGAAGATTAAACCCATTTGCTATAACACTTAAATTATCATGGAGTATTACTTAGTCGTTCACTGTGCTTATGCTAGATTAAAAACAAAATCAATACCCTTTCCTCTTAAGCACTTCCTCTATATAAATAACCAAGTTATATGATATTGCCAGAAATAAGAGGTGGAAATCCAGTGCCCAGTGAAGCTGATAGAACATGTTGACTGTCATGGTGCTCAGATCTCATTCTGAACAGTTCCAGAGGCTACATGTAATACAAGGCCTGGTTGCAGACAGATATTACATGTCTCACTTATTACTTAAAATGAAATACACAAGTGGATTCATGTTTCATGTTGTGCTTCCATTGCACAAGATGAGTGGTGATGAACCACTGCAAAAGGCTGCTGGGAAAGACTAATGCTCTTTGCAGCACCTGTGAAATTGGAGTTGACTTTGACCACCACATTTCTGTAAGAAGACAGAAACAAACAGAAACCTAAGAAACTTTGGTGGGGAGATATTTGAGACCAAGACTGTTATAGCATCCCATTTCAAGAAAACAGCAGCATGTAATATTTCAGCTAAATGCAAAGCAGGCTGTGACAATATGTCATAGCATATCTTGTGTGTCAATTGTTTTCTCCTCTGGGAAGTAGAGCAAAAAAGGAAGTGTTTTGTGTGCCATCTGTTTAACAGGATCCTATGCTTGTTCATATATCAACCATATATCCAGTCCATATATGTGCCAGAAGAGATGACTGTTTTCCAATTGTTGTTGACTGTTTTTTAAAAAGAAGTCTCCCCAGCCTTCCTTTAGCAAAGACATTTCTTGAAATAAATGACGTACCTCCAGATTTTATGCCCATTTATTGGACCCCTGAATTCATGCCTCTAAATACGTATCAGTAAGGCAATCTTCTTCCACTGGAATGTGTTTCACCTTGCTAAACTAACAACTGAAATATGATTAATCACTTTTCCCTCAGGGTCATTTATTATGAATGGTTCATGTAGTTACTACATAGAGCATCCTTCTAGGGTGGTGTGATAAAGTGAAGGCTTTTACAAATTGGATTCTTGCTTGGCTGGTGCCTACTCCTATTACCTGTGTGAAACTGCACGGCTGACTCTTGCAGAACAATATTTTGAAAAACTGCTCTAATATCTCAAAAAAACCCTTACCAATAACCAAAACCCACCAAAAACCAAAAAAAAAAAAAAACCCCAAAAAATCCAAACCAAACCAGAACAAAAAACCCCCAAAAAACAAAACAACCCCCCCCAAAAAAAACCCAAAAAATCCCCAAAAAACCCACTCCAAAATCCACAGCAACCAAAAGTTTCTATACTATCAGCCATTCTCAAAATAACCTCCCTATCTACTGAAGTTTATACTTGCAAAATATAAGATGATATAAACAAAAAATTGATGCAATGTAGTTGCTGTAAAAGTTTTGGTTTTTTGGAGTGCTGCTTAAAGACATTTTCTGATATAGAACTCTTTACCGTGAAGCATGACTGTCAAAGGAAAATATCTTCTTTTATGGGCAAACAAGAAGATGAAATCATACTTCTGTCCCTAAGACATCAGAGTAGACAAGAAACATGCATGCCTGCAAAACCACTCTATTTAAACCAAGTTCAAATTTCATCCAACGTCTAAGAAATTGTCCTTGCATTTGATGGATGTGATGTGTCCATTGTGGTAAGACAAATCTTGAGAATCAGTACAGTAAACAACTATATTTTTCTCTATATTTAGGCCATGCAACCCCTTTTCTCTTTTGAATCATTATCTTCTCAAATTTTATTTTTGTTGTTAGAATAAATTTTCTCAGTCATAAAACCCCTGTGTGTTGTATTCAAATGTGCTGAAGGAGACTTCCATAGAACCAACTGCGAGTAGTGCACCAAAGTGGTCTGTAACAAACTGTTAAAATGAAAGCTTCTGCGAGAGTTTTTTTCTGAATAGTCTCTTCATGGTCAAGTTGCTGTTAACTGTTGGAAATGTTTCCTCAGGATATCACAGTCTTTGTTTTTGAGGCAGTCACTAAAACACAAATTCCGGTGCCTGTGACCTTCATTCTGAAGTAAATCAGTTTTTGACTGAGTGGAACAAAAATAAAATCAATGTTGGGGGAAAAAAGTGTGAAAAATATTAAAACTACGCCTCTAAAAACCACTTATATTTGTACTCCCCCTAAAAAAAGTGGTCATATAAACAAATTAGTTTCTCCTATTTTAACTGTAAGTCTGAAATGTTATATTGTATTAACTGGAGTAAATTAAGAGCGTAATGCATGTCCATTCAGTTTATCATGACCTTATGTTTCTTAAAAGATATCCTTATAACAGCCCTTAAAGCTCTTTAGTAATAGCAAACAGAAACATTCATGCCCCTAATGCTGTTAAAACAGAGCAAAGGTAGAAGGCAAATATCACATCATACTGTGTATTTAAAAACCCGATTTCATCTGTTCCTTTGAAATGGAATGTCCTGTTAGGGTGGACTCTTGGGCACGTTGAACTGAAGGTGCTTTAAGTCACTCTGAGGAGCTGACTTGCTGTGAGCAGCAGTGGTGCAAGTGTAGGCTTATGCTGAATTAGCACAGAGACAAAGCCAGTCTGTGCAGAGCAGGGGCACCTCTAACAATTACCCGAAGTAACGGGAAACAAGTACACTCTAAAACTATTTGTAGTGAAATTCAGAAATACATAAAAAGTTTTACTCAGCATGAAAAAAAGAAGGATTAAAAAATATCCCACTGATTTCACATCCCAGTAGAACTCTAAAATAGATGAGGCTTCCCCTCAACGGATATTTTCATTTTTTCCCAAGAACCCACATCAAACACATTGAAGAATGAAGGCTTCCAAGACCTAACATGAACTTAAGTAGGTTAGTTAGGGTTGCTTTGCAATGCAAAATCAAACTTCCTCCTGGGTATTTGGCATCTTTTCTTGCAAAAAGGATCTCTTCAGATAGAAATCCCTAAATAAATCACTGTCCCTTGAAAATTCTTCTGCATGAATATCTTTGCAGTTAGTTTACCACCCCTACTTTTACAGCCTGGTTGCATCAGTATTTCTGCAAAAAAGTGATAGGTGAGGGCCAAAATGAATGAATTTTCTCTGATTTTTATATTTCCTTGGGATGGATATTGGAACATGTCATTTATGTAAATATGTCATTAGTGAAAAAATGAACCTGTGTCAAAAAGTGGATGCAGTGTCTACATGTGGTGTCACAAGTACAAATTCTAGGGGGATAATTCCTTCCCTGGATCTTCTGGATCTGCTCCTGCTCTTGAAACCCAGGATGCTGCTGCTCTTCTTTGCTGGCTCATGCCCCAAGACTTTTCTGTAGAGTTCTTATATAGTCAATCCTCAAACGCTAATATTTGGGAATGAGGGGTTTTTAGCTCTCCAAGATGCAGGAATTTGCATTTGTCAAGGTCATATGGGAGTGGTCAAAGCTCTTCTGTAAGTAGTAAAGTTTTTCCTTTATCGACTTAAATTTGTATTTTTCCATAGTTAAATCTGTTAAAGCAGAATGTAGAGTGCAGCTTTATCTCATTGTTCCTAATTATTAGGTTTTTAAGTAGAAGACATGGGAAGCAAGAAAATGTAGGGCAAAATAAACAACATTTCATGGCAGAAAGGAATGAAAATATTAGAGGAGAAATACAGAAGTAATACAATAGACTCTTGTGAGAAGATTCTTGGAATGTCAGATTTTTGGAAAACAACACACCAATATATGAAGTTTATTCATTGGTTATTTCATTGTTGCAATAGTTCCCTGGATCTTTTTAGAATTATGCTTATTTAATTCTTGGGAAAGGAAACCTGAGTAGCCTGGGGAATTTTTATTTAATAGAAAATCTTGTTTTATAAGACGTATTCCAAGGACGCCATATTCTATGCAATAATAGATTTTATCAACTGCTTGGGTGAGCTGTGTTAAAAAATCACTCATTCTACATTAAGTACCACATGTTCCATCAAGGTGTCCCTCAGGCACGTCTTTGCTGCCAGCTCTGCCTGGAGTATGGAAGCAAAAAAACCAATTAAACCTAAAAACTGAGCATAACAAAAATCAAGAAACTAGCTGGACTACTCTAGATTTCCTTTCAATAGCACTATAAGTATATTGTACGTTCAGAGTAGGAAAAGGCCCCATGCACAAGTAATCAATATTTGACTTCATGGACATGACTGGGAAAATTTCAGTTGCCTATTTTGATGAAGTCCATTAGTCACTTTTATTGTCTTTCTGCAAGTACATATAGAAATTAAGCAGATTTTATGAAACACTTATAGAAACCTCACACAGTAGTTCAAACACAGTTGATGCAAGCAGAACCATAAGTAAAAGTCAAAAAATGTGTTGAGGAAAAGATCTTTTCCCAAAGCCAAGTGCTTTCAGAAATTAGACACTTTTGTTTTACTTTGGTCAGTCTGTATTCCTTTTTTTCCTCCTTAGTATCCCAGCAGGAATTCCCTTAGATTCCATTTTTCAGCATCTGTGCAAACACCGCAGAACGTGGCACTTAAACACCTCCTCATTCCTGGAAGTGTTCAAGGCCAGGTTGGACAGCTCTTTGAGCAACCTGGACTAGTGGAAGGAATCCCTGTCCCTGTCAGAATGGGTTGGGACTGGCTTAGATTTAAGATTCCTTCCAATCCAAGCCTTTCTATGGTTCTGTGATTCTCTGATCACAGATATTAGACAGCTTACATGAAGAAACAATGGGAGAAATCAAATGAACTGGACAACAATGTGCCAGCTAATTCAAAGACTGTCCGCTTCACTTTCATTTGATGCTTTCATATAAATTCCTCACTTCACACGCTTTTCCTCTCCTGTTAGACAACCAACTTGATCTCCCTCTGATTCAATTCTCCATTTGTAAAATGAGTATAATAATATTTCTCTATCTCTACCAGGTCTCATGCATCTAAATACAATATTATAAGGCATTTTCAGATACTGCAGCAGCAATGAATAATACAAACAGGAATGTGATGGAGACTGCTTCAAATTAAGAGTTTAAGTATGTGCCTATTTTTCTTGTGTTTTCCTAGGGACATGTTGTTTCTTTTGATATGAGCATAAAACCTCTGATAATACTCACAGGATTTAGGAGGATTCAGTGGGGGAATATTACAATGACAGAAAAAAAAGGGCTGCAGCTACCTCCCCATGAAACCTTCTTTATACATAGCAGTAGTTTGCTTTTTACTTTGCCTCCAATGGAGCACCACAAACTATTTCCTCACCTTCTGATAAGATGAAAAAAATATTCCTTTGGAATTAACTGGACCCTAATTAGCTGCTAAGTTCTCTATACTGTACATGGACTTCCACTAGGAGATTTTTATTCAGCTGATGATTGCCTGTATCTTGTCTTCATTCTCAGGGATAAAAAGACCTGAAGTTTTTCTGAACACTGCTGTTGCCAAGGTGATAAAACACCAGCTCAGAGATTAATGGTTTGTCTCTTGGTGCATGTGTCTGAGAGAGGGTCTGAGTGTACACACAGACATGGGATTTTTAGCCAACAGACTTCTCACACATTCAGTTTTACAGGAAAAAATGTTATTCTAGGTCATCTGTAAGGTCATTTCCAAAACAAACCATTCTATAATTCTGCCATGACATTTCAAAATTTTAGGTAGATGGTGGATGATTGACCCCAGTTCTGATTGCAAGCAAGTAAGCACTAACCAACTTTGGAGTTAAAGACAGTAGCACTTACATGAAGGTAAACAATGTAACTCATATTTCATGAAGATTTAAAATTCAATTTTTAGTATTCTTCTGTTTCAGTGCCACAAGATGTCAGTGCAGTTTAAGCAACAGCAGAGCACTCTCAGAATGTGAACTGCAATGAAAATGGGCAACAGAAAAGAAAGAGAATATCTACAGTTAATTTTAAGACCTGTTCTCAGAGAAATACATCTACAATGTCTACATGGCCTTTCTTTTTTTTCACTTACTTCTGGATCATGCTCTGTATAATTACAATTGTAATGAACATAAGTATAAAAACTCCAAATAGGAGCTAGTTTATATCCCTGTCTGCATTTTACTTTTTATCTAATTCAACAGTTAATGAAAAAGCTGCACCTAAATACATTTTATTGCTCAATAGAGCAGCACTTTCTTTTCAGCACATTGTTGAATTTTGATGATATTTTCCCAAGTTTTGCTTTGACTTTGTGAAAGGAAAAGGAGGAGGAGGAAGAGAAAAAACATCAAACCCAGCTCACTTGTAGTAATGACATATCCACCTCACTTTAACAGGAGCTAAAATGTTTCTATTACAATGATTGCATAGAACGGGTAGTTAATCATCAAGAAAATTCATTAGCTGAATGTCACCAGGAACCTGTGTACTGTGGCAAAGGAACAATAGACAACCACTTGAGCTTTAATTCAGCAGTGAGTTCCCCTCAAAAGGCAGATTTCCCTTCATAAAATTTGGTACGAAGTTAATGGCACGATAAATGGGTGTTTGAACTTAGTAAGCTTCTTTGACTACAAGGACAGAGTTCTTCCTGCCTAAGTGCCAGCAAATATCTCATACTGGGTGTTGTTTCATAATTTGATGAATCTTCACAGAAGTGGAGCTGTCGCATGCAAGGCCGAGGCAGGAGAAATCTCCCATCCAAAAATCAATGTTTGCATGATTTAATATTTTGGGATATATCTTTTACTGGTGTAAAATGGTCCTTTTGCATAATACATAAAGCAATGAAGTCATCCATGTGGCTTGGCCCCTGTCTATGTGAGCTTTAGTAGTGCTTAAAATGCTTGTACTGCTCTCATAGACAGTTTGGGAACCTTGGAAAGAATCTTTATCTTTTTTGGAGATTAAGTGCACACATGTAAGCCACCTTATGGACAGCACATGAGGGCTGACACAGCTCTGAAATATGAGTATAAATCTCATCCTGAAAGAACCAACAATTTAAAAGCAGAGATGGTTTGTGTGAAACAACAGCATTTGGATGTGCATGTTGGAAACTAAATGAGGGTCTGAACAGAAAGGGTTGATTGAAGGTGCTTTTGCCTACCCACAGCGTGTTTCTGTACAGACAATGTGCTCAGGCTTATGAGGGGTATTTTTGTGTGTTCAGGCTGATGTAGTGCTAACCCTCCACCTGTGCCCAGTTTGATGAAGTTTGCATGCTAACTAACCTCTGAGCTACCACTGTCATCCCTGGTAAGGGGAGTACCATGAAACAACTTCCAACCAGAGCACTGAGCACCAATCATGATGTCTCATCATTCCTGTAATTGGGATCATTCCCAAGGAAAAGGTATCACTACACTCTTGGCAAGCCAGGACTCAAGTTGTATTCAATACCCTGTTCCCCTTCTGTCTCAGTATTGCATTTATAGAAAAGTAAAACCAGCATGAGGCACTTAACTGTAGGGAAAGAAGTGAGCTCTTTCTCCGTATCTCAGTCAGCATCAGCAAGTTTTGCACAACAGTCACAGATGGCCCCAAAATACTACCCAATATTTCTCTTGCTCATCCATTACCTTTTTTTTTTCTCCCACATAATAAGTGAAGAAGTAATTTGTTTACAAGCCACATTCTCTTTGTCTCTGTTGGGTGCTTCAGATGTCAGCATGATAGAAGAGCGGGGGAATTTGTACATGGGCCAAGGATCTGCTGCACAAGCCATTATCACTGGGGACGTTTGCATAAAAACAGGGCATCCAGAAGCTACTTCCATAGGTTCATGTCTGTCCACGCAGAGAAATAGCCACAGTCTCAGCAGTAATAACCTCTTGTGTTGTAACCTGTACCTTTCTCCATCTTCAAACTAGATTGCTGTCTTTTGGAGGAAAGTTGTTTTTGGCTTGAAACACACATCACGCTGCAGTGTTTTTGGAGACACAGGCAATTTTTTGCTCATTAAAATAAAATCTGTATGGAAAGTAAAAAACTGATCTGGACTAGCAACACCAAGGCAGAGACAGCCTTGTCTTTGTACCTTATCAAATGTTAAGGTGAGATAGCTAAATGTAGCTAGTCAACTAATTTGATACAAACAAAAAGAATTGCACTGTGTTGTGTTGAACTTGGCTGTTTTATTAGCTTCCAACCCTGACGACACCTGTTATTTATTCTATAAATAAGATTGAATTCTCATCTCTGATTTGGAATTGCATGGAGAATTTGGGATTATTCATTTTTCTATGCCTGGAGCAGTAATTATGCAGATGCATAGAAATGGACCTTCTTTTAAAGGTCTCTGCTATGATATTTACAATCCTAACCTAAAATCAGCCTCTTCCTAGTAGAGAAGCTAAAAAAAAAAAAAGGGCATTTTTAAAAGAATTATTTTCCCTCCGCAATGTTTCTTGGAATAATAGCTTAGGAAGGATCTAACCTGTTTATATTTGGATATAGGTTTCGAATTTGCCTGATTTTCAGCAGTCAGCAATAAATGTGTGGTTGTTTGAATTTCATTTCTGCAATCCAGGATTTCTGAAGCCCTTCTTTTGTTCAATTCTGCTGTCAAGATTTCAACTTCTAAAAATATATCAGGAAAATGCAATGAAAGCCAGACAAATTAGTATAGTAGTGAATAACCTGGAAAACACTCCCGCTCCAACATTATATAAATATTGTAAAATTATGGCAGTTATGGGAATAAATTTCTGTGGATAGCCTCAAAAGCTATAAAACAGACTGTTTACTTTAAAACCCTGGAGAACCTTCTGAGTTTTCCGATTTTGTCACATTGGTTAAATGCAGGTGAATGAACACTGTTCATTTCCAAATGAAAATCAATTTCTTATTTCAAAATGTAGAATCTGACAGAGATCATAGCCCTGAAAACCGACTGAGAGTGTTTATTTGTCTTCATGATGCAAAATTTCTACATTATTTGTAAGAAAACATGCAGGACACATTTTTCCAGATGACTTTCTTTATAAATATTTTTTTCTAGTTGCAATATATCACACCGTTCCTCTTTACATGCAGGTGATTTCTTCTAATTTATGTTGCATGGAACATTACAGTAGAAGGTCACTCAAGAAATTTAACGTCAAGACACCCTTCGTTGGAAATGTCTTGGACAGCTTACAATATATTATTGGTTTACTGGTTTATTTTCTTTACACCAAGTGCAATTGTCATTTATCTGTTTCAAACTCTAATTTATACATTTCAATTATTTGCTTCACTCTCAAAATGAGAAGTGACAACTTTTTGCAGTTATCTGCAAAGGAGACTGGGAAAAATGCTAGCTTCACTGTACTAACATTCATTAATATGTAGGAATAATTAGATCCTATTTCTGTGCTACTCAACAAGCCAGAATTGGTCCCAGGTTAAATCAATTCTTATAACAACATCAGGTTAAATTGTATCACACTGCAGAGGACTTGAAACTGCTAAAAGAAGTCAACTGAGTATTTTCCCATTCTCTCACCACCATCTCTATCTGTTTATATGGATTCTTATTGGAAGGTAGATTAACTACCGTGCTCCAGAGTGTAAGAACGGGAATTTAACTTCGGAAGGAATTACGCAGTGCTCAGGCAGCCCTGAGGATCAGAAAAGAAGAGATGTTATACAGACATCTGTTTGGTGTTGAAGCAGTGTATCACACACAGTTTCGTCAAACCCTCTGTGTGTGTTTGTGCATGCACTCACATGAGTGAAGTATTTTACAGAGATTTATGTTACATTAGTCAGCTTTTCTGTCTTACGCTTTTTGAGATGAGGGATGCATTTTCTGACACTATGGATAATAGATCCAAGAGGAAAATCTAGAGCTGGAGGAGAAACAGGGATTTAGGCTTGTGCCTAACCACATAGAACATATGAAAGATGAGCTTTGGGATGACGACAGGTTTTGCTATTTGTGTAGAAATATTTAATCTATATACTTTTCTGCCTCCCCCAGTGACTAGAACACCAGTGTATAGTTTAGTGCAGGAGACACAGGCAGTAAACTACTTGGACCCACAGTGGCTAGGAAGGCCAATTTCTTTCTGTAAGCCATTTTGTCTTTGGCAATATATTTTAGTCCATTTTCCATCAAGTAGACCAAAAAGTTGAAAACTGTCATACAAGCTTGATGTTTCACTTCATTTTGGTATTAGCCACAAGAAATTGTGGCTTTTCTGAAAGGGCAGACAAGCCCCATAATCTTTGCTCGTGCTCTAATCCACTGTGTCATGACTGTGGACCTCAAAAACCCAGCAACTTCTGGCTGAATCATCCTGAATCTCACCCATTTCACTTCAAGCCCACCAGAGAATATGAGAAATAAAACTCATCAGGCTCTTGTGGAATGGCCAAAAGGCTACTTACACAGATTCACTATTGCTAGCCAAATTAGAATGCAGAATATTAATTTTCCTAGAGTGTTAACATATTGAATTAGCATAACACCAGGTATATAAATCCATACTACAATAAAAGTTTTCAAAAACAGGTAAACATACTAAGTAAGCTTTACACATATATATGTATGTATGTATGTATGTGTGTATATGCAAAAATAAAGGAGATTTGCAGAGATATGAAAGCGCATTCTTCAGAAATGTCTTCAGAGCTGTATATTAATTGGAGTGCTTTGGTGTCTGCAAGTTATTTGCACAGTAGTGAGATCATATTTGCTATTCTTCACTAACTCCAGAGTCATCTTGTTAATTTATAAATCAAAAAAGCAGGTTTTAACACCGAAATGTTACAAGGTTGGTTTTCTTCCCTTAGCGAATGGTTGATTTTCTTCTTTTTTCCCAATTGGAAACCCTGCAAGCTTGGATCAGGATCTGATCAGGAGATCTTAATGAAGCAGTTATTTTGATTCTGGTTTTTTTATATTCCAGTAAAATTAAAGAAAATTTAGTTCTCTGGTAGCATAGCAAAACAAAACAAATCAAAAAAGAGAAATATTTCTTATTCATTTTAGTATTTTTTCTTCTAAAAAACCTGATCATCACAGTTAGTTAGTGTTGGGTTCATTTCACTAATCTTATTGCTCTTGTAGTCAAAACCAAAACAAATTATTTTTCTTAATTCAGATAGATTGTCAAAAATCAATTTTTTAAAAGCTGAGGATGGCCTAATAAACTCTCTGATGTGCTGTAACTTGGTGAAACTAACGTTGAATAACTTTTAGGTTTAAGCTTGTACATGGTAAAATGATCTAATGGATTTTAACAAAAGATAGACTGATAAAAAGATTGAATTCATAGTTTCATCTACCCTTCTGTTAATACGTTGGTAGGGTGTCTAAACTTGTAAGTGTAGATGCTAGGAATGGGTTGTTAGAGACTCTGTGTGGGCTAATAATGCATCAATAATTCAAGATATAATTTACAAGTATGATTACATTCAATGCATTACTACTGTTTGCTGCTTTGTTTCGATAATATCTGAAGATTCACAGCAAGATATTTTTATTTATTTATTTGGGCAATCACAAACCTACCTTGTGCACTTTCACTACACAATAGGAATATGAAATTTTGTAATCTGCAGTGCAAAAATTCTGTAGAATCACTAAAAATGTCTTACATTTGAAGAAGAAAGAAAAAATACTTGCTCATCTGATATATTTTTTCCCTGGCTATGAATTATGGTGTTCAGATAACCTTGGTTTCTTTAAGATCTTCATTGCCACGTTACTAAACCACCAAAACCAAATGAAGAACTTCCCCGACTCTGCCAGAAAGGAACCATATTGTGCTTTTATTCAATTCAGTCATTCTTTCCCAGTTGCTTTTCCTCTGACTCTCCATTATGTCCCTTCCCTTGTCACGCAGCTAGTCTTCATTATTGTGGCATAAAATTTGTTCAAGTGGAGGAGGAGGAGTGTTCTGCTCCAAAGATTGCCAGGCCAAGGCTGACTCTGTTTTCCTGTGATAAGGAGTTGCGCACTCTGTATTCCACCACTAAGCCATTTCTGATTCACTGTTGCACCCTGTCTTCCACCTGTCTAGATGGTTCACAACAGAAGGAGTGAATTCTTGGTACCTCAGCCTTGGAGATTAAAACAGCCACACTGAATTGGGTTTGAACCTTTTTAATTGAGAACCAGTGGAGCATGTGTGAGATACTCTATGCTTTGCTTCTGTGTGATGTGCTGCACGCTCCCCAGTTTGTGCGCCGTATTCAAAGTCGATACCCAGTACCAAAGTTCAGTTTTGCAAGTGTAATTACAAATGTAGTTACAAAATGGCAGGGACAACTGTACTTTCAGGCATTTTGGGGCACAGCTTCCTAGGAAACCACAAGCCAGAGATGACATCACTCTACCAGTTTTTTTAAAAACCAGCAGGATTCCTGTAAACCATCAGGATTACATCCAGTGATAACATCCGAGAGATTCTAAGAAAACTGAGAGTTCAACTCACTCTTTCTAAATTCTACATTTCTTCAGCTGAACAATTAAATTTTGCATCTTCTTTTCCCCTCCTCATCTGTTCAAAACATCTGTCAGCATTAAGTGTAGGCAAAACCACAAGTGCCTCCCCATTTAACCTCTCTACTCAATTCCAGCCATTTTAAAAGGTATGACATTTCTGAGTTTAGAAGTAATTTTTTCCCCAAAATGTTAAATTTTGAAAGATTTTCTTGGTTCTTCTAAGGTTCTTTTATCTCCTTAGAACAAATATCCTTAAACTCATTTTAACATTCTTCAAAATGCAATAATTTCTTAACAAATTTCTTCGCGGCTGCTAAATCAAAGTATATGGACATGAATTAGAAGAGAAAGAAAGAAAGAAAGAAAGAAAGAAAGAAAGAAAGAAAGAAAGAAAGAAAGAGAGAAAGAAAGAAAACAGGACCCTCAAAACTCAGAGATTTCTCTTTCTCTCTGGTTCTTTATGACAGTGACTGTTCACAGATGAAAAAGATTATGTGAATGATATGAAAAGTGTCTACACAAAGAGAATATTCAGATAATATGAAAGGGATTTGTCCATGTAGGAAATTAGCTCCTATCCTAAAATACAGTTGATTAAATCCTTTGTTTCCTTTCATCTAGTCTTGCTCTCTTTGTACCAATTCTCAAGGGAATGAACATCTATTCTGCTGAGGTATTTAATCAACTTCAAAAGCAATTTTATTGCTCTGTGTATTTTTAATGCTATAAACTCAATCCTTTAAATAATAGTGACACAGTCACTAGATACTGTATATCTTGAAATTATTATGGCTGATAGTGGTAACTGTAGGAAATCCAGTATTTCCTGCTTCATGAAAAGATCTCTCTGAGTTTCAATTCCAAATACAGTAACAAGCTGGTCAGGAGGTACGGCTGAAGTAACAGAGTATGATCTGGTCTCTATATACATTGCCACCTTGCCTGAAACTAGGCAATTCCTTATGGTAGATCCCAAACCTGAGAAAAATGTGTGGAGTTTGATACACTTGGGTCAGGTGGAGAGCACTGGCATTCTCTAGCAGCTAAATCTGCTGCAAAGAGTCATTCAAATCTCTGCTAAATGTGCATGTGATCTTTCACTTAGTCGTCTTTGACACCCAGTTTCTCAAAGACTGGCAATCTGGCTTGATTTCTGAAAGCTGACCAACACATATCTGGAGTTTATTAATAGAGTTCCTATTCTCTTCCTCTTTCTCAGCTCTTTTGTGTTCTCAGACTCCATGTTACTTTTTAAAATTAATAAAATAATTCCAGTCAGTTCAGGATGAAAAAAAGAAAAGAAACCATAAAAACCTAGTCTGAACCATTTATGCAATTTGTGGGAAGCCCTTAGAGAACCATGTGTTTCCCTTTCTCTTCCAGCACACTGTAAATGAACTGTATATGATGACTTTTAATGGTCCATGCTGGGAGAGCTCTGTGTTTGTTAGCCTGTTTATATCATATTACTGTAAATATCTGTACTCTGAAGAACTTGATTTTTAGTTATATTACTGTTCCTTAAAACCACTCTGAAGAACCTTGTCTCTGTCTCTTTGTCTATTCAATGTAAGATCTTCTCTTAGTGTTTCACATATTGAGATATAGAATCTAGAATGTAGGAGATCAAGGAGGCTAATTCAAAGCTGTTAGCAAGATGCCTGAGGTCTGTATTCTCATGTGAAATTATTTCAGATGAATTTTTACCAAGTTTGTACAAAGCTGTGTGGTGGGAGTAGACCACAAGAAGCCTTTCTGAAAAAGAGACTGCATTCATTTAGCACTGTGGATCTATTGTGTATTGAAGAAAAATGTGTGATGTAGAAGCACCACATGATGTGTTTCACTGTTTCACTGTGTTTCACAAAGCTCATTGCTGTGATGGTTTGTAGTTATTTTTGCTATTATTGTTGTCTGAGTTTCAAAATATTGTTCATATTCAAATAATTTTATTACAGAGAAGTGTCATGTTATCGACTCTCCTGGCTCTTCGAAAAGTTTGTGCATGGTTGTTTTATCACTCTTTCTAGCCAGTAAGCGGCTTTCAGATCTTGAAATCTGAATCTCTTGTTGAGATCAGATACTGTCATCTTTGCCTTGAGGTCCCTGGTGTTCAGGAACTTCAGAACTGGTCTTTTTTCCCAAGTAACAGCACAAGAGGAAATGGCCTCAGGTTGCACCAGAGGAGGTTTAGATGAGATATTAGGAAAAAATTTCTTCATTTAAGGGTTTGTCAAGCACTGAAACAGGGTGCCTGGGGAAGTGGTTGAGTAACCACACCTGGATGTACTTAAAAGACATGTAGATATGGCACTCAGGGACATGGTTTAGTGGTAGGCTTGGTAGTGCTGGGTTAATGGGTCAACTTGATGATCTTAGAGGTCTTTTCCAAACTAAAGCAGTCTATGATTCTGTGATTCTATACTCAAAATATATATAATTACTCAAAAATCTATACTCTACACTCAGATGCATGGGGTACTGAATTTTGTGCTAATTACAAAGGATTGGATTTAAAGCCTGAGTGTGTCACAGAATAATCTCTTCAGTATCAATAGATCTTATGATAAACTTTATAAAAACCTGATAGATATGGCAAAGACTGCAGTTTCTATGTATCACCATGAGATGGTGAAGAACAAAATCACAGTTTGAAACAGTGCATGTGACTGCTATAGAGATTGCTTGTAAAGAAAATCCCCACACACATTAGAAGATAACTTTTCTAGACTTCCCAATTGTTCCACTATTATTCAAATAACCAAGTCACTTAAATAAAAATCTTTTATTTGGAGTAGAACAGTTTACAGGCAATTTCATCTCGAATAAGAAAGCATGTCTGTGCAGTTATGAATCCTATTAGAAGGGTCTACATTGAGTCTTAGAAACCATATTGCAGTAATCCCACTTAAATTGACAATTAAAGTGTGTTTTGCTTATGGCTGGCTTCAGACACCCTGTGCAATTTACTAAGTAATAGGAAAAATGTCATTTGCTATATACAAGCTTCTATTAGTATTCTTTGCCAATTTAAGTTTACAACTATGAGAAAGACCATTAGCAAGATTTTCTTAGTGCACTACAACCTTAGACTTTATTTCCAAAACTGTTCTGTATAGTGTCAGAATTATAACACAAAAAACTTTGCATACTTTTCCAGTATGCTATAAGAATAAACATGGATGATTTGATGTAGCATTGAGTAGATTAGGAAAGACTTGAGAGTAATAGAGTCACATCAGCTTATAAGTTTACAGAGACAACGAGACTCATGTCTTTGCAGTATAGAAAAACATAGATGAGAGCAAAGTATATTTGCCTCTCTTAAAAACATATCCACTGTGAAAGGCTAGCCCTTTGTGAAAGCAGTCTTATTCACCTGAAAGTCATAAAATCATTTCTTTCTAAATTCAACATTTATAGGATCCACAGTTTCTGATCAGTCCTTTATGTGTTACTTAGTGTAAGCCCAAAGACGGTACATCCCATATTAAATTATAGAGGACTGCAGTATATAAGCAAACAAAATACTTACACTTCCTAGGCTATTTCTGTTTTCCAGAGTAACGTGAAGAACAATTCTCTCTGACATGTAAGGAAAATTATCTATTTCAGAAATTAGTATAATAGCAACATTAAAATTACCACAAAAGAAATCAAATAATTGTTATCATTGTTAGGAAATTGGCACAAAAAAAACCCCAAACAAACAAATAAAAAAACCCTAAATTTTTTTTGCTCTCTGTATTTTTTTTCTTCCGATGAATCAAACAAAAAACTCTATTCTCCCAGAAGACTTTTTTTTTTTGGTGGATTATTTGGTCCTTTACCAATATTTTGTAAAGATTAAAAACATTTAACACATTTTGTAAATTCTTTTACCAATGTGTCAGTAAATAATTTTCATGAGTAGAGTTTTGTAAGAAATATATGAACTGTTTTATTAAGGAAAAAGTCAAACCAGTGAATACAACCCAACTGCTATAGTATAGTTAATTGTGATGGTTATGCACAGTGTCATAATTTATTTGGACTATACAAAATCTATGCCAAGATTTCATTATTTTTCTGAAGCAGCTAATTTAGTATGATAAATTGAATTCTGTCTTCAGCCAGTGAAGAGATACAAGCACTACCCAAAAAAGATGCCATAATGACAGTTCTCCTGTGGGGTTTCTTATTTTCAGTATAGCTGTAACCATGAAACTCCTTAGCTTCTTACAAAAATGTTTTGCTGTAAGAAATTGGGTTCCTTTGTCTACAGAGTTCATTGTATTACCATGAGCGGACATTAATCTGTTTTTCAGAAGGTATATGCCATATCATCATAACATGGCATGTGTCAATTAGTCTGGTACTGCTCTTAAATCAGGTACATGTCACATGACTCCATCTCAAACCCGTTCAGAATTAAGTGAAGAACCAGTCCTGTGTCAGTGAATCCTGTGGGGAAGAAGCACCTTGGGAATCCTTGTAGACACCAGAAACTCACTGCCAAAGACAGAAGCGTTAAGCAGTTGGTTAGATTTGTGCTCTGCTGTCTAAGTGCTGCTCTCTTAAATAGCAGGATGCTGAGATACACCACAGGGTCTACTTTTACCTATGCAGCTGTTGAACAGGTTTGTTACCTCCTTGCAGATAGAAGAGTGACAGTGCAGGTGCTAATCAGGCCTGTGGGGCCAAGCAGGATAATGGTTGGATCATCTGCTGCAATCTGACAGCTGAAATTGTTCAAAGAGTTTTGGGCCCTAACAGAGACACACATTGCCAAGAGAGTGCTCTGGCGCCATTTGTCTGCCAGTCTGCTTGGGGACCATGTTGTTGTTTTCCAGACTGCATGGAGAGCATGAAAAATACCATATTTGTATTCTAGTAAGGTTCTGCTCATTATAAAACAGCACTGAGGGTCCTTGGCACTGCAAAAGAGACCCAAAGCAGCTTACCTGTAACTCATTGTGCGTTCCTGGCAGATGAGAAACATAGCAAGCTCCTAAACACCACGAGAGGGTGAACTCTTGCAAACAGGACAAATTGATTTTGTGCTGGAGCATTAAAACTGAGAGGTGCTGGCTCTGACTTCTCCATGATTTGCTGCGAAGTTTTCGTTGCTCAGACATTACAGGTTATCAGTTTTGAGGTTTCTGCTTTAAATAAAAAAAATATGAATTCTGATTTCCTGTTCTGCCACTTAGCTCTGTATTGCTCTGTAAGTATTTCTGCTGACTTCTTTAACTCTTGGAATAATGACACATTTTCCATGATGTTTAAGAGCATCAGGATCTGAGTTTTCTTTCTTTCTTTGCAAAGAGCGGGATATATTCAGTTTATTCATCTAGTTTGGAAATTTTCTGATCTCTCAGATACTACTACTCCTCCTCCTCCTAATAATAATAATAATAATAATTCAGAGATGTCTAATATTTAGGGAACAGGACTATATTCAGAAAAATTCAATGTTTGCTACTAAAATTCTGAAAGATTTTCAGATATTTTAGACAAAGGAAGCTGAGTTAAATTCAGCAGTGCTATGTCTGGATAACTTATATCTGAGGTTTTGGCTTAGTGAAAATAAATATTTTGAATGAGATTTATCTCAGTCAACTTTCACCATCCAAAATGTGGATGTCCAGTCAAATCTAAAGGGATAAGGATATTCATAGAGAAATTAACATCTGATTTCTTAGAAATCCATTCTGTGGGCCATAATTTACACTGGCCATGCTTGTTTTGTTCTTGACTAACATACTGAAAATCTTCCTAATGCAGATGATGACCTTGTAGCTTCAGAAACAAGGACTACGTAAAGCCAGCTTCCTCCTCCTCCAACCTCTAAAATTATGTCAGTGTAACCCAACTTCAAGGGACAAAATAATAGCATTAGTCCCATATGGAATGTTGGCTGCAAAAACAACAGGTGCAAAACCAAATCTAAAATTCCTGGCTGCTTGATGCTTTTCTCTTCACAATTTAGGCGATCAACACATTTGCCAACAATATGTCTTAATAGAAAGTATGTGTTACCAGATTAAAAAAAAATGAGTTAGGGAAGGTAAAAAAGAAAATAAAACAGGTGCAAAGTAAGAGATGGAACTTTATCAGGATCATACCATTAAAAGGCCTTTTTATTTTTACGTGTTTATTTTTATATCTTGTAAAAAAATATGAGGGTTCCCTGTGTCATTTATTTGATTGTGAAATACTATAATTTGCACTCACCCTCTTGCTCTATAATGCATTGTATAACTTGGTATCTGTACTGTTATTTTATTATAAATTCAGGCTAAAACCAAAGTGTTAAACTTTAACCCAAAAAATGTGAGACCTCACACCAATTCTGGAAATATGAAGTAGGAAACTGAAACCTTCTATAGAGACAGAAAGCTGGGGATACATAAAGCATTAACACTTCCTCTACTAGGTCTTTGGATTTTTTAGTATAAATCTACTTTTTAGCATAATCTATTTCAATATTTTAAACACTTCAATATGTATTTCAATCATTTTCTGTGGGATATCAATGAAAGCAGTCTCCTTTCTGTTCCTTTCCTGCCTTCTTCTCTCCCTCTCTCTCTTTCCTTCATCTTCCTCTCTCTTCCTCCCTATTTCTTCTCTGTGCTTCTCACAGTTGGTTCTGTGTTGGCAGACCTTCTCTATGGTGTGGAATATGTTGCCCAAGAAGCCCAGGCAAGTGGTGGAATCACCATCCCTGGAAGTATTCAAAAGGCATGTGGACGCGACACTTGGGGATGTGTTTTAGTGGTGAACATGACAGTACTGGGTTAATGGTTAGACTCAGAGCTCTTTTCCAGCCTGCACAATTCCGTGGTGAGATGACCATGACACCTGACTGTCAAATTTGACTTCAGGGAAGCCGGATTCTTAGGGTGGTGTAAATTATCATGGCTCTGTTTAATTCAGTTGATAAAAAGCACACAGAAATCTAAACTCATATCTTTATAGAAATGCATTTCTTTTTTGAGTAGCCAAAGGATTAATATAATTAAGTTATATTTAAAAAAATGTGAAAGAAGGAAAGAAAGAAAAGAAAAGGAAAGAAAGAAAGAAAGAAAGAAAGAAAGAAAGAAAGAAAGAAAGAAAGTAAGTTCAAGACTTATTGGTGTGATGAAGGCAGTACAAAAGATTCTGGAAAGCAGAAAGTAATAGGAAAATTGATAAAATAAAAATTTTTTTAGCCAGAATGGTTATCGCATACATCTGTTTAGTCCTCCTTTTCTCCATGCATACAGACACTAAGTTAAAGGAATTTTTAAGTATAATTTCACTTATAAAATACTAAGTGGTGGGGGAAGAGTGCATCCACCAGTTTTCTAATAAGTTGTTATAGTACTTTTTTATCACTACTCCCTACCATCTAGCCTTTTCTTCAAATCTATTTTGTCACATTTAAAAAGAGAAAAATACCCCCCAAAACCAGACACTGGAACATCTTATGTATAGTCAGCAGAGGCAAAAAATCTAATAGTTCAAATCCTGGCTAAATGGATAAATTTAGAGAGGAAACTAGTATTAGTTTTTTTGTAATTAACGGAGGGATTATATTTTGCTAGTTTTTATATATCCAAATGTCACTCTGTTTCCTGAGTGATTCTGGCAAAGCGCCATGACCCAAAACGCAGCTCTGAGTCACTTTTTTTGAAAACAGGGTTCTATAGTGTAGACAATTCCTTCACTATTCCAATACATATTTTCTTGATTTATAAAGTATTTTGTTGGACTGCAAGTCACACTATGACAGCAATTCCTCTATTATGTTTCTATCCCAACAATATCAAAAAACTCATCCATAAAGACAGAATTTTTTCATAGCTGCTGGTAAATCAATGATAGAATTTTGTATTAGTCACCAGAAAGGGAGTGCCACTAGGAAAAAAAAACATCTAGGGGGAAAAAGAAAAATAAAAGAAAAAAGAAGGAAACATAACAACAAGAAACAAGAAGAGGACAAACAGTCAGTATGGAATTGTCAAGAACAAATACTCTAAAGAATGTCTGAACCCTTTCTGTGATAGAGCAACAGGTTTAATATAAAGAGCAGAAACAGTGGATGTATTTCTTGATTATAAGGAGCCATTTGGAACATTTTCACATGATGTTCTGATATGAAAAAGTCACAGATAAACTGATGATTCTACAAGAATACTAGGTGAAAATCTTTTGGTAAAGAAAAAGCTTACAAGTCTGAAAAGTTGTATTTCTGCAGCAAAAAATGAATGGGAGTGTGGGAACGACTGCTGTTTATAGAAGACACTTTCATACAAAATAAAAGAGTTTTAAAGAAGAAAGGACCTGTGCATAAGATCTCTGAATTGTGGTCCCTTCCTCTTCATCTTTTACACCCAGTATTTTGTTAGAAACTGTAAGGAAGCCACAGAGAAATCTCAGGTCTATAATGGTCCCTCGTAATAATAAAATCATGGAGTAAGTCTAAGGTTCCTCTTATTGAACCATAACCATCCAACGGTGGCTTCTGACTTGATCGTTTCCCTGACTTTGCTTAGCATCATATTTGTGAGCTGAATGTGACCCTTGGGCTCAGACCAAGCTGCTTTTCCTGTTTCTGGAGATAGACAAATTGCTCATTATTACTTTGGACTTGGAAACCCCAGCAATTCTAATGCCTAAATTAGCTAGTGTAATAGGCAATCTGAAAGCAGGCTGCTTAGCATTTGGAAACATGAGCCTTGGTGTAAGGAAATCTGACAAAGATGTTCTGGGCCTTTTGGAAACCAGTCACAAAAGACTTCAGTACTCAAAGTATTGCCATTGGTGATTCTCAGAAAGGAAATAATTTCTGAAGACAGATATGATAAAAGTTCCCAGCGTACTAGGAATGCAAAAGGCCTTTAGACATAGGAAATATCATAGAATGAAGATCAAAAAATGAGTCAGATAATATGCCAAGAGAGTACTATAGTAATATAGGACTGATGAAAAATATAAATATAGTAAAACAAGAAAGAGAATTCTCCTGTGAAAATTGTTGTAAATTTGAAATATCATTAGTAATATACATCTTTAGTCCTCTGACCAAAATACACTTGTTTTTAGTTTAAAAGAACCTTTAAGCTAGACAATGCCCATAGTATATTTGTTACTAAGTGTGCATTTTTTAATAGAGCAACAATAAAACTCTGCCTTAGAAAAGAGGTGAAGAGCATACTTAGTAAGTGAAAACAGACTAAAATATTTAATATCTGATTGAAATTTAACAGGCTGGGAAGGTTAATGCCTTTGCTCCTTTGGAAGTGACATGATTTTCTTAATATCCTCAACTGGTCAGGGCTGCAATTTTATAACTGTTCAGAAAGCAGCACTTCCAGGACTAGAATGACCCCTGTGACCATGCCCACAGCAGTGATTAAATGCTCAAGACAGAAGAAAAGTTCTTGCTACTGAATTCGTGACCCCTTGAGTTTCAGCACCTGGATTTACTTTGTAGGTATCCTGTTTGAGTATTGACTCAAGCCTGACCTTGCTTGTCCTAGGAGACTCTAAGATCATAACTCAGAGTAGTACAGCCACAGGCCATCAGTATCAACACCCAAAGGATTTGACTGCCTTTCTGGTTTTCGCTTGGATGTGTTTGCTTTTAAAAGTTGCACCCCTTTTTATTTACCAAGATACATGATTTCAACTGTTCTTTAGCGAGACCAACTATAGAAGGATTAACTAACCTTCCTGCAATATCTTCAACTGTAGAAGAGTTTTCACAATAAAAAGAAACATGATTTCTTAAGTAGTATGGGGTAAAACTGAGATCAGAAAGTAACCTCATAGCAATCTTTAACTGTTCTGTAAATTCAGATCTCCTCTGCATTTAGTAAACTCAAGGACAGCTCATAATTTTACCCAATCTGTGAGCTGTTCTGTTTTCCTTAGATTGTTTTTGGTGCTTTTAGATCTGTTATTCACAGGTGCAGTCTTTAGAGAAACTAACCTGATATGCATTACTAAAAATTCCTGGTGAAAAAAATAAGATATTTTAAAAAAAGAAGAGGTAGTTTTAATTCTTTCTTCTTTCTACTTAACCTCTCAGAGAGCTCTGAGCACACACACAAAAAAGTTGATTCCTCTTTCTAATAAGATAAGCATTATTTTTACTCTTATTGAGTTGGAAACTAAATAAGTAAGACAGACACATTTAGTAGATTATAAAGGTCATTTTCATACCTATCAAGTGTCATTCTGTTGCACAAAAATTGACTTTCCTAGATCTCCTTTTACAATCTTGTACATTTACATTAACAGAAAGACCAGGTTAAAATACGTGTTTTACTATTTTCTCTAAATGCCAAAACAAGACAGGCCTCTCCTAGAAGCAGATGGATAATAGAAATATGCAATATCAATGTGTTATCTTTCTTGGAATATATCCTTAAAATCACTCCTCATGAATCCTGCAAAATTTTTGACGTTAATGGACTCTAACCACTGTTCATTGACATAATCATAACTCAAAATTACTTTGTGTTCCTGTCTTGTGTTTCTAATATTACAATCTAGCTCCAGTTGTGTTTCATGTGTTTAGGCTGATTCAGGCTAGGACATTTTTGCATGTGTAGGATTCTACTGCATAACACAGAGTTTATTAGCAAGTGACATAGAATCATAGAATATTCTGAACTGGAAGAGATTGTCCAGTTCCTGGACAATATTATCCATTGTCTGCTAAGGTTCTAAGAACTGGATGTGGACTGTATGCAAGCAAATGGATGTGGTCTCCTCCAGGTTTGGTGGCAGTTTTGCCTAATGGGAAGGGAGAATAGTAGTTACTCTTTGTGCACAAATACTCGGAGGCCTAGATTAGCTTTCCACCAAGGGTCTTTACTGAACGTTAAGAACAGTAAACTCTACCTGTCCCTGGATTCCTAGGCATAGTGTCTTTTTTTTTTTTTAAATTATATTTTGTTTTTCTAGAATGTTATTCTAATTATTTTTCCCTTTCTCTTCAACCATTCTTTGTATCTTTCTCAGTCTCCTTTTCCTCCACCCACCCTTCAATAAAATGCATGCAAGGATTTCTTCACTAGACCAAGGAAGGAATTAAATTGCTGTGCAAATCGCTGAAGCATCATACAAAGAGCTGCAGTTACCAGCTTCCTTTGGGGAGTGGGAGAGGAGGAGGCAGAAGGGCTTTGTGTATTTTGTAACAAAGCATATTTCTGAAATCATAACAAATTCACTTTGTTACGGGGCCAGCAGGTCTAAGGACAGTCTTTCTACTTAAAGACTCTCAGAACTACAGAATTCAAAAACTGTTATTTTTTCAGTATTACGTATTTTTCTTTTTTTCCCTTTTTCTCTTTTTTTTCCCCTCCTAGTTAATTCTGTTTTTATTTCTGGATGAAGGTTGAGCATAAATAATTAAGCCTTTCAACTTAGACCTTTATAAAATTGGCATGTATCTCTCTCTGACATACTCTCAGAGGTATACGAAATTCATGCTATATTTCTTCTACAAACAGTAAAAATTTGGAGCAGTTGATTTTTGCTTTGTTTTGTTATGGGGTTTTTTTTGGGAGGAGGTTGGGGAAGGTTGGTTTTAATTTTTCTAGATGTATTTTCATTTTTTATTACTATTAATTAAAAAGTAAAAGTACAAACATCCCTTTCGGGGTTGGCTAGAAACAGAGGGGAGACGGAGGGGAAGCAGGTAATGAAAATGAAATGATTCAGTCTGAAAATGCCCTGGAAATTTTCTGAAAATTGGAAAAGACCTGGAAAGAGGATAGAATGCAATAGACTTTATAGATAGGTAGCTCCCTTCCTGTGTTCTTGTAGGGCTTTATTGTCTCCAAATTCCCTGGGGGGAATTAGAGCCAGATGACTGCTGGCCACTCATTCAGCAAAACATGAAGTAAAAATGGAAGAGTTTTGAAAATTAATTAATGGCAAATATTAATGAAACTTTATTTACTACTCTTGATGCTTATTTTGCTTTAGTAATTGTGGATGGAAGGACTAATTCCTTTTATACTCATTACTAGTGTCAGTCAAGAGGAACTGTTGCATCAGCAGATTAAACATGGCATAAAAGTGAAATGAGTGAAAAATCTGGGCAGCATGAAGCTGGACAAAAACCAGCACAAAGGACTGCTCATGAATATCCATCTGAAACCCACAGGCTGATCACTCTGTAAAATTTAAATTTCATTTAGTTCTGTGATCATTAAAATTTTAATCCATTCACGATTGCATACAATTGTTTGTATTTGTCAGTCATAGATAATTCATAGCTGATAGCTCACCTAAATATGTTAACTAAAATAATTATTATCAGCTATTCATAGCTGAATCACTGATAATATCACTGAGCAGATTCAGATTTTTATTGTTATATTCAAATAGTAATTAATGGTGGCTGCTACAGTAATGCAGTTGTCTTCCTTTGGAAATCTGCATTCTTTCATGTCTTTACACCCATGCCTGCTATTGGAAAATTACATTACTGACAGTTTGGATGCTTGTCTTAATACAGAGATGCCTCTATAAATTGTCCTCTGCTGGCATGTGAAAGTGATTTCTGAAATCCCTTCTGACCTTAAATACTGTATAACTAATGAGCACTCTGAGATTATACTGTGTGGTGTCTTCGTCTAGTCTAGCCTAGACTAGTCTAGGTTATCTCAAGATGTTTTGCAAACGGGATCAGTCAATTTCACTTGAAAGTTGCACCTGATTTCAAAAAACAAAGACTAAACTAATTCTGGAAGTGGAAATGTATGCTCCTGATCCACCCCCTTCTTCTTCTACTTGTGTGTGGTCAGGAACATTTTTTATAAGAACTATCTTCTAGTATTCCTTGAGTCAGCCCACAAAAGTTTATTAGTGTACATATTCAGATAGAATTATTATATTTCTAATTATGTAATTTTTTTAAAGTTCTTTGATGTGTGTCATTAGCACAGTGTATATGATAGAATCATAGAAACACATGTATCGTTGATATCACCAATATCAATAGTTTGAAATGAATACACCTCATTGAACAAAATAAAGGTGCACAATCTCCGTGTAAATAGGGCTCTAAGGCTTCTGTATTTGACCTGTTCTAATATCACCTTTTCCCTGAAGTTTCTACTAACCTTTTGAACACTGACCTCTTTGTTCATTTGCAAGCTGCCAAGCTCATTCTTATATTATTAATCACATGCAGAAGTGTCTTGGATACAAATACATAATTAATGGCTATAGTACAAGATGCGGAATTAACATCTGTTGATTCTTTGGGTTAATGGTGAAGAACATTAGGCACATTTTGAGAGAATGAGAAAAATTTAGAGTGAAAGGTATATTTGCACTGATGGAGGATCTTCTATAGCTAGTGAACCCTCCAAGCCAAAAATAGTTAATGCATTTCTTGTGAAGGCAGGGTGAGTATAAAGGTAAATTCTTGATAAAAATGTAGCTGAACGTGTAAGGTAACAAGTGAAAGGGTAAATTAACAAATAGATTTCATCTGCTTACTAGGTTAACAAACTGTCAGGTTTGTGCAAATGAAAGAGTAAATTTTGATGCTGTGATGAAAGAGAAATTAGAGCAGGCTTTTAAGTCACACAAGAAGCTAGATATTTAAACAACAACATATTGTAGAACAGGTAACACTTATTAATTTCTCTACAGCTCTTGTAGCATGGCATCAATATTTCTCATATGGCCCATATGTAAAATGAGTTAGGAAAACATTTCTGTCTCTCTTAGAAAACATTTATAAACATTTCTGTGGGGAAGTAATGTTTTACAAAACATAATATTCTGCGTGGGGAAGTAATGTTTTACTTAGGTTTCATTGTTTTACAAAACATAATATTCTGCGTGTACTTTTATACCCTCGTGAATTTTATTTACTGACTAAGTAAATTGTGTGATAGTAAAATTAGGTTTTCAGTGCACAATTAGACCTGAGTTAGACCTTGCTAAAGCAGTGGAAAACTCTAAAGCACTTTCTTGTTACTTGGTTTAAACTCTTCTGTAATTAGTAAAGCTCAGGATCAAGGATCTCAGTTACTGTTGTTTATATTTCTAGAAAACATTTATTCGGCTGCTGGATCTTAATAGATGAGTTGCTGCTTTCCCTTGCAGCCTTGTTGCAGATCCCTTGTCCTCTGATTATCCACATAGTAAGCTGCTTCTGTTTGGCTGCCAGGGTCGCCTCTGGAGTAAGCCAGCCTGTTCATTCCACAAAGACAGACATACTCAGACATTTGTTCAAAGCGCCTCTCCAGCTAAACAGTCTGGATGAGGACTGTTTGGCTCCCTTCACACAGGAGTCCTCCAGCTCTATCCCAGAAGGACATGGATAGTGAAATATTCAATATCTTTTCCTAGCATGAGAAGGTAATGAACCACACTTTTAGCCCCATGCTACAAAACATCAATGAAGCCAATGCAAGAGTGCCATCTCATTGTTGAGTATTTCGAACAGAATTATATATTAGGAAAATAAATTAAATCATTTCATACTAACCTTTAGTATGAAGTCAAAAGCTCAGGTCCAAGTGTTAAAGCACATGGGGTAACTTTGCTCCACAGAAACCTGATCTTGGCATCGATGCAGCACAGGTCATTTCAACAGGACAGTGTTTTCCATTGGTGGAGCCCATGAGACAATAAAGATTGAACCTGCCTGCCATTATATGCCTTTGCAGAGCCCTGAAAAATGAAATTCCAGTGGCAGCTGCCTTTTTGCAATAGGGCTCTGGTAATAATTAGAAAGAAGAGTTTTCTGAATAATAATAATAATAATAATAATAATAATAATAATAATAATAATAATAATAATAATAATAACAACCCCTCCCACACACCATGATATAGATGTAGATAATACAATCATACAAATACATGAAGATATTAATTCTGAACTAGATTTTCAAGTTTTTATAGGAAGAACTAATAACAAAAGAAATGTGAAGAATTCTACCAGGAGGGTGTTGGAAACAGACTTGGAAGCTGAATTTCTTGGCAAGTTCTCTCACTTAACACTTTTTAATGTTTGTCATTTGACTCCTATCAATATAAATCTGATGACTCACTCTAATGATTCTTTTATCTAGCTGAAACACATCTTAAGTCAGAGTTTAAGGCTTGCTTTGGCTGGGCTTGGGGAATATAGTGATTTAGGGTTGCAGCTGCCAGAAAATAAGTGAAAGGCGGACAATGGAGATTCTTGGCATACTGAATTGGAAGATCTGACCACTGCTTAAGATCTCTAAAGGTATGCTGTTATCTTCCAAAAAGAGAATCCTGAGTCTATTCAGTTGCTTCAGCTTTTAAAAACAGAGATGGTTATACAGCAATTTTAAAAAGTGTACTGAAGCTCAGCATGGTTGAAATGGTAGATATGATGCCTTAGGTTTTAACTTTTCTGTTTTTCAAATCCTGTGCTGCCTAGTGTGTAACTCTGAAGTTTCGTGTGGCCTGTTAACTACTGTTCTCTCATGCTGGTTAGACATAACAAACCCTCTCTACGTTTGCTCTTTAAGGACACCTTGATTGTCCCAGGCCCCAAAATGTGTAAACTAAAGCCTTGAGAGAAGAAGCAAACTTGGGGTAATTACATCATTAACCAAAATTATTATTGGAAAATTAACCCTCATATGCAAATGGACCAAACTTATAAAAGTGTGAAGAACCCGCGACCCAGGGACCAAACTTATAAAAGTGTGAAGAACCCGCGACCCAGGGTCCATCTTGGGTGTAGCCTTTTGACTGCCCAAGGTGTACCTTTGAAGGCCCTTCAAATAAACACCTACCTTTATTCTCTTATTCTTGTCTAGCCACTGTTTTCAGGTAGCCACTTCAAGGCATCATATGATACATCATCATAAAGGTATTATAGTCTATCTCACACTTTCCAGTCGTGTAGTTACAGTGGCTGCCTATGTTACAAAGAAGGAGGTCTGCTGGGAATCTGTTGAGATTCGTACACCTTTATAGCTTAATGCATACCAAACAGCTCCTGGTTGTGGTAGTTCATACCAATATACTTTTCCTTTGCTGACTTATTCATCACCAGCTCCTAAACTTCTGTGAAGACTTAAAGAGCACTCCTGACCTTTTAATGCCTCAGAGTGTTATACTGAGTGCTACGTAGCACGATATTAATTCAACATGATTGTCACAAAATAATAAAACATGTTCTTGCTCACCAGTTGTTCTGAAATATGCACAAATAGAGGCAAATAAGAGGCTTATTACATTATTTTCAGCCTAACTACCCAGAAAATAACAATGTCAAAGCAACTTGAGGTATATGCGGAATATACCTTTGAACTCATTAATCTGAAAAAAGCCTAATGTTTTTGAATACAGAAACCTTTATCGTCATGTATCTATACAGATACAGCCAGTCAACCTGTCATTGAATAGAACACGTAATATTCTCGCTAAGAATTATAATTTAGAATTTTTAGGGCAATTCTTAAAAGTATATCCTTTAAGGATCTTTTTTGCTCCTTCTGAGAAATTCTACTCCAAATTGTTCCACTAAAATTGCAGTAAGAACTGAAAATGTGATGTGATCTACTTACCAAGCACTATGCTTATCCTCTAATAATGGTAAAGCTACTAAAAATATTGCAATTTAGGAGACAAAGGTCATCTTTCGTTCTTCCAACTCATGTCTGTATGTGAATTAGAAGGGATCAAAACCTGATGATAGATCAGGTTATCCTAGGGAAGCAAGTAAACAAAACACAAAGCCACAAAAAGATAAGCAAATGAGAACTTTGAGTTAGCAGCCTCTTCCCCTTGGCATGAGCTAATCTAGGTGGCAAAGAGGTTGTCATCATTAATAGATTTAACAATGCTAACTGTACTATAGGATTTGGGTGTCTGAGTACATATGTGAACTCAACAACTGAATTTCAGTGACACCTACAGAATGAAGACACCTCAGTCAGAAATGGGAAAACAAAGAGGAGAGGTTCAGCTTTGTCCAAAGGGATCAGATCAGTTCTGTAGGCAAATGCATTCCTCATTGTGCACAGCAAAAATGGAGTTTACTAAAGTGAATTGTGACAACATGATATCAACACTTTTTTTGCTCTTTATTAGGAAACTTGGCTTAGTAAATTAAATTTTTGGAAAAAAACAAGCAACAAACCAATCGTAGATGAACAAGAAATACTTTCCAAAAGACTTATATGTCTAAGCCAAAGGATTATGCACTACGTTCTCAGAAAAAAACAAAACAAAACAAAACAAACAAAACAAAACAAGAAATTCCAGAACGAAGACAGTATTTTTTATATATAAAATTATATTCCTGATTAAGAAAAAAAAAAACCAGTTCTTCTTTAGTATCTTTTTCTTTCTTTTTTACAATAAGTATAACAAAGTTCTTAGAGCTCCTAGGAAAACAGACACTAATTAAACTTTAATTTTCTTATTGTAGTTGTAGTCAATGTTGCAGCTAAAATATATCACCTCTATATTTTCACTTAGAAGTTTTTATTTTGCTCTATTTCTTTCATGTTAAAGAATAATTTTGCTTTTAAAGATGGATTTATAACTTGCATTTCAAATATATGTATTTTTTCTGTTGCTTATCTGCAAATTCTCATCTTGATCCACCCATAGCATGACTTAGAAATTATATATAAGGCATGTCTGTCAGGAGTTCTGCCTCTTTTTATTCTAGTCTTGGAATTGTGTCTTCTGAGTGATTCTTATGGGACCTGGGTTTCCACAGGTCCCTTTTAGGCTCAGACGTACTTTCTCTTTCAAATGTAAAGGGCAGAATTGAGCTGTGGAATGAATGTAGATGTGAAGATATGCCCACTCCAGTATAAGGCCTTTGAAGCCGTAGCCAAGAAGGTGCCAAGAGAATTTTTTTCCAAAATGTACTTTGAGAAACACTGAGTCTGTGGATAACTCTGCCTTCTCTTCTCCCAGACCAGTTAACTCTGAGCTGTAGAAAGAAACAGTGTTCAATCTTCCTTCAGGTCTGTTCCACTGGTCTTCCTTCAGCATTTCCTCAATTTTTGCCTCTGTGATGCATCTGTGGACTCCTTCAGAAACTAGTGATTCCTTTGCAAATCTTGGAATGATACAGTAGGCTGCAAGGCAGAAATATGAATTGCAAGAGGCAGAAGGTGAGGGATGAGCATAAAAAATTCAATTTCATAAATCTCAAAAGTCTGCTTTGTATTAACTCATTTGATTTTTCCTTTTATTTTTTCCAATTCTTATTTGCAGATGGCTCCACTTCTATATTTCCCTTATTAAGTTTAGAAGACGAACAAGCTGAATAGAAACATAATTGAAAGCATTATACTTTCCCTAGTTTTGTGCACCAGTCTTTGAGCCTGTAGCAAAATCCCGCATCATGCATCTTCCCTGTGGTTCATGAAAACATTTCCAGAACCATAAAGCAAACCCCTTCAAAGTTAGTGGTCACCTGTCACTTTTTTCCATGCACCAATAATCATTGCCTTGGAGAGGTCCTACCAACCCAACTGATATTCGACAGCCTTGGCTTTGATTTTGTGTAGTCCATTGTTCCCTCTTAAAAGTGCATAGGAGATTCAGGGTATAAAAAGTCCAGTCTCACTGCTTTGAGCTAGAACAATGTGTCAGTTAGTTTATAAAATAAATACCAATTGATAAAAGGAGTAAATAAAGTGGACATAATTGTTATCTGTTTCTATCTTATTTGAACCATAAAATCCAATTTACCATTTGTGTTTTCAAATTAAACTCAGGAAATGAGAGTGTATGCAATCACAACTGCTCATGTTCGGTGGCCAGCATGAAGCCTGAAACTCTATTTTCTTATCTAAAATATGACTGGTGTCTAAGAAAGACTCTGACAGCTGTCAGTGAAAATTAAAGGTCCTTGACAACCATGCCCTTGTTTATTTCAACAGCAGTGACATGGTTCAAAGAAGATTAGGTCCAGTAAATATGGCTTGAAAATATGACAACTTTGTTAGGATTGCTTCAGATATTTTAACAGAGGTGAACCAGTGACCTTTAGCCATGAAGACACAATATATTGCTTTCTGTGTGCTTGATATGGTTTATTTCAAGTTTGAATGAGTGAAGAATAAATCTGTCTGAACGCCTTTATGTGAAACTCCTCTGTGAACTGTAATAAATATTGTTCACTGTCATAATCTAAGCCAATGGGTTTGAAAACCATGAGCTAATGCATGTTTAGTCATTGTATGAAGATTTACACTCTGGAAACAAAAATTATAAAAGAATCTTGCAGTAGAAATCAGGGGCCTCTGCATCAACTATAGCCTTTATAACCCTCCTCCCCAGGAACACAGTAAACAGGATCCAATTAAGTACTGCAAAATCTATGAATTGGATATTTTGAGCACCAGGTTGTAGTTCTGGCTTTGCAGACTCCCCTAAGCACAAATAAAAGACGTTGTGCTATTACTCAGAATGGATGCATAATTTATAGTTTCGCATTGACTCCACACCTCTTGGTTCCCTCAGTCAAAAGCCTCACAAAAGCTAATGCAGACATATCCATGGAGATGTGGTTAAAGGCAGAAACAAGCCATGACAAAGCAGGGCAAGTTTCTGGTAGCTCAGTGAACAGTAAGAGGAAGTGAGCATTGATGGATTTGCTCAAACAACATAAAAGAACCTGCATTAATGAAATATTTAATTTGATTCTTTGTTTCCATTTTATTACAGTCACATCAAAACTGGCATATTAAATTAAGCCTTTCTTTTCAAAAACATGCTTTTTCCAGACAGGATTTTTTTTTTAACCTCATCTCGCCCTCATCTTTATGGCCTTTCCACCTCTCCACTGTTAGGAAGCGTCTGTAGATGCCTCACTGGTCAGAGTCATCCAAAATATGATTACGATATCCATTGGTTTTAAAAGTAATGATGTCTGTCTGGAAATCTCCAAATACAGAATGTCTCAGAATGTCAGTAAATCAAGGTAAATCAGAAAAACACTTCTATCTTTGGTATTGTATATATTTTAGTTTTAGCTATATATTTTGTCAGCCAGTAACTCTGAATGTTGCAAAACTAAGCACATATAGAAGTATCCAAACCATTTGAGCAAATTCACAATAGTAAGTAAAGTCACTTTGTAAAGAAAGCCATATTGTTATCTCTACTTTTAACTTTATGAAGAGTGGGGTTTTATTTCAGGGACATTACACTGAAAGCCTTCTTCAGGTTTTCTCTAAGTATTTTAGAAAAAGCAGTTTAGCAAATGCCTCTCACTTTCTCATAATGAGGTTATAAGAAAGTGAGAGGATATTTGAAATACAAAAAGGACAAGAGTATTTTCAGCTATTACATTTGAGCTCAAATTAAAAAAGAAAACGTTCAAGTACGGTGGTGAATCATATGCCTTTCTGAAAACCAGGTTTCTGCTGAGAGGTATTCATCACATACTTATGGATCCTTATAACCAAAATGATGAAGAAAGTAGATTCTCAATAAAATGTATGGATGTATTATCCCCAAAATACTGTATTATTTTTTCCACCTTCTATTTTCTGATAACATCTTCAGTATGTACATTGACTGGAGGCAATAATTTATCATGGACTCAAGATTTATTGTAAGATTCTGTCGGACATGATGCTGACCTTAAGATATATGGCTATTAGAATATTCTAGCTTTATAAGTTTAGTTAACTTCATGAGTGTCCGCAGACTGAAAAGAATCCCACAGATTTTTCTCTCTCCCCCACAAACACCTTATTTGGATGCTGACTTGTTCATTGTTGTTTCAATGAAGTCTCATTTTCATTGTAAATCTTTACACAAAAATAGCTGTAAGCTTTTCTTTACTGGTGTCACTGCCTTTGGTTTTTGGCCTTCAATTTGCTTCTGCACTGCAAAGCAGATAGCACAACTGTTTCAAAACAATAACTGACATTTCTTTAAATAATCTATAGACTATTCATCACCCCCAGTAGGTGTATCTTCTCTGTGGAGTACAGGACTTCGGCTGTGGTATCACCACTACTGGATATCTTCAAGACCTGGCTTTTGTTGGGAAGTTTGAACAGCTGCCTGTTTTTATCCAACACTGCAGTGGCTGTTGTCTGCCACTGGTGGTTAAAGGCATATTCAGCTACCTCTATGTGACCAACTTGGACAGGTAATTTAGTTGGCTTGTGAGCTACATCTTACTGGTGAAGAAGGGTGGGATTTATCAGAGAAATTCAGAGTTAAATTCTGGATGCTAATCCTGAAGACTCTGAATCCCCTCTTGACTATAAATTGTAGGAATATTAGGCAGGTGAAATATCCAACTCATATCCTTGAAACTTCAATATTGTGAATATTTCCTACATCTTCAAGTACGTCCATGTAATTATTCATGATCCCTTGCCTCTGTATTCATAGAACAAGGAACCAGCCCCAAGTTTCAGGTCTTCATGGAAAGGGTTATCAAGCACTGGAACAGGCTGCCCAGGGAAGTGATGGACTAACCATCCCTGGAGGTATTTGAAAGACATGAGATGTGGCACTTGGGACAGGTTTAGTAGTGGATTTGGTAGTGTTGGGTTAGCAGCTGGACCCCATGATCTTAGAAGTCTTTTCCAACCAAAACAATTCTATGATTCTATGATTATGTATAATAAGAACCAGAAATTTACAGCAGAAATGCCTAGGTTGTCACACTGTAAGACTGTCACACGGCTGACAATCAGTGGCAGAAGGAGAATCATCCTGAACATTCTGAAGAAACTATTTCCCCTTGCTTGTCTCTCCTCGAGTCAGGTCTCAGAAAATAAACTTTTTCTATTTTTAAATTTGTTTTGTTTAAAAATCAGAAATTCCTGCAGCATCTTGTAAACACACCCAAAAAATTCAGGTTTTGTGTAGACTCCTACTGGTCAGACAGTTAAAAAGGCTGTAGATAATGGCTTATCAGACCATCTTTTTTTTTTTCCGAATAGGCACAGTGATCAGTTATCAGAGCTTAATCTTTCTGACAATGAGAGTCACAAGACATGGCATAAAATTTCAGAGATATCAAACGGGTTGACAGAAAAGCAGACCAGAACTTATCTGCAACAGCTACAAGAACTTAATACCGCAGGAAAAGTTATTAAAATGAATAAAAAGTTGCTGCGCTTGCAAATACATTTATCCAGGGATTTTCTACCACTTCAGTGTCTGGGGACGAACTGAGAAGCTTTCCAGTTATAAAGCTTTGTATGTGCCTGTTAGGCATGCTGACTGTGGCATAAAACCTATCTGTAGATGATTTTGCCCAAGTTCTCATAAACCCTGAAGACAGCACTTTTCCAGATGATGGTGCTTATGCCCTACTGGAGTCATCCATCATACAATAATGATTTATTTCTGTCTGATTTATTTCTTATCTGTCTGACAATTCATCCAATGTAAACTTCCAAATTTCAGTAAACAACTTATTATCTTTTAGCCTGTCATGGCAAATTTGTTTCACTTCCCTGGACAATTAGTTGATTTGGACAGTATTCATGCTAGTGACCTTAAACATCCAAGATACTATGTCTCACAAATATATCTTCTGATTCCCTAAGAGCAACCTCAGAAGCCTATCAGGATTTTAGCATTTTCTTCCAGTAGCTTTCTCCACATTGACTACAAATTTCTCTCATATATTTCCTAAATTTCACATACAAATCATTAGTACGGCAACATCATTGTGAAGCATTTATTTGTCTGTGCTACAACAAGCACTGCAGGTGCCCTCCCATCCCGGTGTGTATCCAGCAGAGCAGAATTCATGCAGCCACAGGATAAATCATGCTTCCTGCAGAGCAGTCTCCACAACACAAAACTTCTTTAAAATCAGCAGATGAATAACTTGCAGCTTTGCTCTGAAAAAGCTCACAGTAACTGTCACAACATGCAACTGGCCCTTTAAAAATGCAATATTATAGCATTTGCCTGTATTCCCACTAGTTTACTAAATACCCCAGTGGAAAATGATGTGGGATAATGCGGTGGCGTTTCTTTATCAAAGTTGTTCAGTGTCTTCAAAAGGAGGTACATAATTTCCCCAAAGCAGACAGAGATAGAATCTAAAATAAAAATTCAAGTCCCTTGATTTCCCCTCTTTCATCTTAGTTACAGGGGTTTGTTTCTTTGTTTCTTTGGATTTTTCCTAATTTTTTTTTTGAAGGACTGATGTGACATCCTCATTTCAACACTAGTGAGAATTTCAAAAGTACACAAGTAGCAGAACTAACAAAAGATTTCAGGTAGAATTATGCCATAGATTATTCAATTTTTCCATACTGACTACACCTTTATCTCCACCTTTCCCAGTACCTTCTTTTTCTTTTGTGTTACCAGTCCCTGAATACCTTTGCTCCTCAGCAATGTCCTTTGTGCAGTGGCACAACAAATGCTATAAAAGGCTGTGAGAAACATATATGTTGAAAGGTCAGCTTATATAACTGTATTGGCTGGTTTAATAGCAGACAAAAAAATATCTAAGCATTGAGCTCCTTTTTCAACTTTTTCATCATCGCAGGCATTTTTGAGAGGTATAAAAATAGAGGGAAATAATCTTTTATCTTTTTTCTCAGCTGCACTTTTCCCCCAGAGTTAAAAATGTATGAACTCTGCACTTTCACAGACTCATAGAATGGTTTGGGTTGGAAGGAACCTTAAAGATCATCTAGTTCCAAAGCCCCTGCCATGGGCAGGGACATCTCCCACTAGACAAGGTTGTTCAAACAGAGCAAACTGAATAATTCTAGAGAGAAGACTGACACTGAAAAGGCCATGTAATTGCATAAGTCACATTTCCTTATGAAATACATTGCACAGTAGCAAATGCTTGATTAGTTTGTACATCTCCTGTAGCTATTATAGTTTTTTCATGCTGAGTTGGAAGAATTGATCATTATGAGCTACACTGCACTAAGAGTTAGACGAGGAATGATGGACAAAAGCCAATTGTATGAGGTTCAACAAGATGAAGTGCTGGTCCTGCTGTTGGGTCAAAACAACCCCAGGCAGTACTAAAGGCTGGGGGCAGAGAGGCTGGAAAGCTGCCTGGCAGAAAAGGACCTGGGGGTGCGGGTCAACAGCAGCTGAACATGAGGCAGTGTGGGCACAGGTGTCCAAAAAGGCCAATGGCATCCTGGCCTGTATCAGCAACAGTGTGGCCAGCAGGACCAGGGCAGAGATTGTCGCCCTGCACTGGGCACTGGTGAGGCCACACCTCGAATCCTGTGTTCAGCTCTGGGCCCCTCACTACAATAAGGACAATCAGGGGCTGGAGCATGTCCAGAGAAGGGCAATGGAGCTGAGGAAGGGTCTGGAGCACAGGTCTGATAAGGAGCAGCTGAGGGAGCTGGGAGTGTTTAGGCTGGAGAAAAGGAGGCTCAGGGGCCACCTTATCATTCTCTACAACTCCCTGAAAAGAGGCTGTAGTGAGGTGGGGGTTGGTCTGTTCTCCCGGGTGACAAGAGATAGGACGACAGGAAATGGCCTCAAACTGTGGCAGGGGAAGTTAAGATCGGATATTATTAGGAAAAGCTTTTTATTATAAAGCATTAGAACAGACTGCCCAGGGCAGTGATGGAGTCACCATCCCTTGAAGGGTTAAAAAAATGTGTGGATATGGCACCCGGGGGCATTGTTTAATGGTGAACATGGTGGTAATTATATGTTGATGATTGGAAGGGTGATCCTACATGTCTTTTTCAAGCTTACAATTCTATGATTTTATGATTCTATAAGGAGCACTTCTTTTTTCACCACTCATTTCCAAAACATTTGCCTTAATGAGTTTTAAGAGAACTTCCAGGAAATATCCTAGTAGGCAAGGAGGAAATCTGAAACAGTGTAGCTGTCTCCATTTCTACTCTTTAAGAATATGCCTTAGTTTAGGGGTTTATCTTTCAGTTTTGCATTCTCTTTTTTTGTCAAGTATCTGTGAATTTCACAGCTCAGTGCTGATCCTGAAATAGTTCAGACCCACTAGTCCTAGTTTGTATTGCAGACCCTACCACTTCTCCCTGAAGTTCTCACTTATTACATCAGTTTGGCTTTTGGCAGGTTTTAGCTGCTGCCAAAGATTCCCTGAGAGCTACTTTCAAGTGTGGGGCTGACATCTAACTGAGAACATTCAGGAAAGCAGTTGATGCAAAGTGTTGAATTTTTGTTATGTCAGTTTTTATTTTGCAGTGAAAGACTGTAACTAAAAGAGAAAATAAAAATGGCCAAAAGTCAGAAAATCTGAGGTTCATGCCTGCAAACAACTTTGTATGTGAGGAGATAGGAGTACATATTAGGTTATGTGCTTGCCTAAGAGTACAAAGCAAAAAGACCTGGACTTCAAAGAGAGATCCAACCAGGATACTTGAGGTCAGCACTAGGTCTATTATTAGAATGCAAATACTAAGAAAGAGGGGTAAAAGAATGAATGAATCTTGGATCTGACACTTAGAGTAGGAACTTCTTAGTTAAAGAAATAATTAGTTTGTTCAATAAGTTTAACAAGAAGTGTTAGGAACTTTCAGGGGAAAAAAATGTAAGTTGGAAAACACATGCAGCTACCAGATGCAGAAGCTATTTAAAATTAACACAAATAATTTCCTGTATATGAGAGCTTATCTGTTTTGCAAATAGGTGTCCTGAAGACATGGTACAGACAATGATCTATGAAATGATATTTAATTGTTGCAAAGATCCTTTATGCAAATATATGTGTCCTAAGGGAATTTCATCCTTGGTGCCAAAAGGGAGAGATCTTTATGCAGTAGAAGGATCAGATTCATGTCCATGTTCCCTTCTGAGGAAGAAGATCTTGCAGCATCATACTGCAGTACCCGGAAGAAGCAACGTCACTGTACATGGGAATGCAGCTGAATCCCCAAACCCCAGGTCTATATTAGCCGTGGTTCAATGGGGCAGCTCTTCCCTAAACCAGATTGGCCTGTCCTCAGAAGTGTGTCTTGGGCATATTGACTTATGGCTGTGCAAGCCTTTCCTAGGCAAATGAGGGCTTTCCCTTTTCTCTCTCTCCTCAAGCTGTCCCAAAATCAAGCAGGTATATTATGGTGATGGAGAGAAAAACTAATGCATTCTCTTTCATCAAGTTTATTAGTTCAGACTTAAGGTTAACATGAATTCCACTTGACAGCAAATGACAGTGGTTGTAGTTTTTCTGGATTTTGGTGAGACTTTTGACACTCACAGCATCTTCTGGACAAGTTGTCCAACTGCAGGATGAGTGAGTTCACTGTGTGCTGCGGGAAGAACTGGCTCAAGGGCACACTTCCCAGGGTTGTAGTGAATGGGGCACATATTCAGTTGATGAACTTGAGGAATAATTAGAACAAAAAGTAAAATTTATTTTACTCTGCTTGGATCTGTATTGCAGTAGGTAGAGCTTTTCAATCTACTGGTAGTGTAGCTCCTGAAGTAAATTTCCTTTTGTCTATCCAGTAACTAATCTTTTGCATTTGGTTCCAAATATCTTCCTGTATTTTCTATGATACATTCCTTCAATATGATTTGCACTTCCAAATAACTGAAATTCTCAGAAACCTGCATGATGTAATTTATTTCCCAGGGCTTCAAGAGATATCGAGAGAAATATCTAGAAATAATAATAAAATCAATGTTCATCAGGTTATTGGCTCAGACACACACGAGAACAAATCTTTGGTGAGCCTTGTTACTGAAGTCCACTGCATTTCATGTTCTCCTGATTGGTAGTAACCACACAGAGTGTCAGTTTCTGAATCTTTTGATCCAGTGTTCAAACCTAGAGGAAGAAACATATTTACAAAGAGAAATTAATGACCATATCTCTCTTCTAGGGTGTAGTATAGGCCCTTTAAAATTTTTTTGTAAAGCTATTGTCTTCTGATTTTATGTTTAGTGTTGTTTTGTCTTCAGAGAAAACACCTTTTCCATATCATCTGCAGTTCAGATTATAAGAATGATGAAGTAGTAGTGAAAAACGTGCATCATGCATTTTCTTGAACTAAGATTCCTGCAGCCATACCCTGTCATCTTGCTCTGTGGATGCTGCTTTTATCCCTCTCTTACAAAGGGCATATGCTTCCTCTGTGTATTATGGATATAATCTAAAGCCCACTGAAATGGAAAAACTTTCACTTGGCTTCACAGAGGTCCTAGATCTATAAAGAGAAAATCAACTACAATGGAAAATGGCTTTATATGTTCATTTTTGTGCAGATTTAAAAAGTCCACAATTCCAGATTGTATCTTCATTTTCAATTGTAAGTGTGGGTTTCAAACTAAAATGTTATATGCTGCCCTTTTTTATTTTCATGGTGAACATATTTGCTATTTCTAGTCTAAGCTAAGAGACATAGAATGGAAAGGACTGAAAAAAAGCTGTTTACAGAAACTTCTCCTTTGCTAGTACTGCCTGGAAACCTTTGCCCATCGCTGCATGTTTATTGGTACAAACTGCTTGGTGGTGTGCTGCTGTCAGTTAGCATCTACTACCAGAAATGAGAGGGTTGGCTGTCATTCAAGATGTACAACAGCAGAAGTCAGTCTCCACTGCAGGTTTTAGTTGACAGGGTAGAAAATGCACTAAATTATGAAGAATTTTTCTATAGAAGGTCTACCACAGACTAGGCCCTCCTGGATGGAGGCTGACCAAACTGCTGTTTGGACCTCTGTCTACCGTGTAGTTTTTGTATTCTCCAGACCTCAGCAGGTTCCAGTAACCATCTCTAGCTGATCTGCAGCCTGTTTTGGGTAGTCACTTGGGATGCTATTTCTGCATGAACAGGGATGCTGTCCCCCAGCCCACAAATTTCTCATGTCCGGAAATGACCACAGGGACTGTCCAGGAGTTTTATTGAATCTCCAGTTCTCTGGAGGCTTTGGTTTTACACTTCAGCTCTGAATGACTGAAATGGAAAGGACAGAAAGATTTTGCAAAGTTTTCTGAAAAAAACCCTTCTTTTCTTTAAAGCTATCAGGAAAGATGTACAGATCTGGACAAAATAATAAACTCCTTGCCTGCAGTTCCCTGCCTTAACTTCCTCACTGCTGTGGACTCTTCAGTGGCTGTGACCACAATCCAACAAGCAATCTCTAATATTGCCTTATGCAAGTGTCTATTTCTTTAAATCATGGATTTTATCTGCTTTTCATAGAGCTCAGTTTATCTCAGCTAATCTAATAATGAAATAAAAGCCTAATTGTAAAATCATCCTTATATCACCCTGTCTGTCGTGGCTGGACAGTGGCCCAGCACCAGGCACCCACAAGAGCCGCTCGCTCACCCACCCCTGCCACAGCTGGGCAGAGGAGGGAAAAGGAAAAAAAGGGTAATGAAGGCTTCATGAGTGAGATAAGGACTGGGAGAAACACTTCAAGGGTGAAATAGGCTCAACTTAAGTTGTGAAGTGAATTTATTACTAACAGAATCAGAGGAGGGTAATGAGAGGTAAAATAAGCCCTTAAAACACCTTCCCCCGCCAGGCCCTCCCTCCTTCCCACTGACAGCACAAGGAGGTAGGGCAGGGGGGTTTTGGTCAGTCCATCACCAGGATTTCCTTCCGCTGCTCCGGGAGAAGAGTCCTTCCCTGTGAGGCCGTGGGGTCCCTCCCACGGGAGACAGTTCTCCGGGAACTTCCCGGCGTGGGTCCGCTCTCACGAGCAGCAGCCAAACCGCACCTGCTGCAGCGTGAGTCCCTCCCACGGGCACACAGCCCTC
>VXAZ01006775.1:5533287-5603703 GCA_013399875.1 Gymnorhina tibicen
CCCCATGGACCCATGGGCTGCAGGGGCACAGCTGCTTCACCATGGTCCTCACCACGGCCTGCAGAGGAACCTCGGCTCCCGTGCCTGGAGCAGCTCCTCCCCCTCCTTCTCCACTGACCTTGGTGTCACCATGTTGTCAGCTCACATGTTCTCACCTCCTCCTCTGCTCTGACTAGAATCCAAAATCTTGTGACTTTGTTTTGATTTTCTTCTTAAATATGTCATCACAGAGGCATTACCACCCTGTCTCACTGGCCCAGTTCTGGCCAGCAGCATGTCCCCGTTCAGAGCCATCAGCCACTGGCTCTGCTGGACATGGTGGGAAGCTCCCAGCAGCTTCTCACAGGAGCCGCCTTTGCGGCCCCCTGCTACCCAAAACCAGGCCATGCCAAACCAATACACTGTCCTATGTATTTTTTCATTGGTTCCTGAGAAATGCTGAGCTTTCTTTTCACTGCTTAACCTCAGAATTTTTTAAGCTCTAATACAAATATAAAACGTGCTTTATTGAGGGAATTTTTCAACTCTCAAGCCCCTCTAGATGTACTGAGCTTTCATATGAATTCACCCAATTTGTAGTCCCAGAATGTTTCTAAGGAATGACTATGGCTTAATACCCTCACATTACCCCTGGACTTCCAGACATCACGCAGTTATGATGGAAAACAATGGGTTGCTGCAAGGCCTGTTCAGGCACTTAAACCATGAATTTCCCTAAAATATTGGAATTAGAAGTATATTTTATAAAGCTTGCTACAGGTATAAAAACCTAGAATAATACTCTTGGAAGATTTTTGGCTAAAATAAATCTTTAGATGTAGGCAAAAGAAGTTGAATGATTTATAGTAGTTTCAGATCTAAGTGACAAACAAAGGAATGGAAAGAAGAGTTGAGTGTGATGTTTTGCCAATGATTTTGTAGTTCCCAGGCAGGGGTATAGATGATGCTTTGTTTTGATTTTAGTGTAGCACTTAGAGCAGGTAATAAAGAAACACATAGTTTAATGAAAGTAAAATTTCATAATGATTATCTACTATCTTACATTTCTTTAGTGAATTTGTATCTCCTCAGATGTTCACAAATGCTTTCCATACTATCTGCTCTTATTTATAGTATTAGTAGTTTGTGCAAATTAGCTTTAGAGGCTAAAATATAGCATATATTTTTTTCCAGAATAGAACTGTGTTGACCTTGGACGGCTTTCAGATTGAAAACATTGGTGGCACAGTGCCACAATCTTCCTTCTCTAAAGCAAGGGAACACTGGGAAACTTGGAAAAATGTCTTCACAGAAGGAATACATAACCTTGAGTGGTATCTGTTGAAGTTTTCTCTCTTTTTCACTCCTGCTTTTCTAAAAATACGAAACCTATAAAAAGAAAATGAAACTTTTCCTTACTCTAAAATCTACAAGAGAGTTAAAAAAAATCACCCCACCACCCCACTAGAAAAACAGCTTAGTTTGATGGAGTGGCACACAGGAAAAAGATGGATTGGCAAATAGGAAAAATGTAAAATTTTAGATAAAAATGCAGGAAAACCTGGATTTTGATGGGTTCCTGCTAACATTTTTGCTCCCTGCTTCTCTTGGCCCACTTCCATAGTGTGCTTGAGGACTGCACTTGCAATTTCAGTTACAGTTACAGCAGAGATCCCTGCTCATGGAGGTACAATCCCATTTTTCGGGGTATTTTGTAGTTTCATGACTAACAGTGCTGGCACCCCTGTATTGGAGAAACCGATTCACACTACTGGATGTTTTTTTATATCCCATCCACCAGCACTGCGGCTGCTTTCAATTTCTGGACGTATAGCACAGCTCTCCATGCATGGGCAAACTTCTAGCCAAGACACATCACAATGTCCTGAAGAATGAGCACCCTAAACAAACAGCTTCTACTCCCCTACAAAACCTCTGTTATTCAGGTTTTAGCTGAGTGATTCTAGGCTACTCCTTTAGGACACAAGCAAAAATGCTTACTGATACTTGAATGAAAATGTACTTCAAACAAATCATATTTAACAGACTAACAACAAAAGGTCAGGCAACCTTGCCTTTCACACTAAAGGATAACAACCATTCTCCTGGGAGCTGATGGCTGTTCAGTTAGTTAGGACAGAGCTGCTTCACCCAAGAAGTCTTCCTTCCTTGTTATATTTTTAACAGAACTTAATCCTACCAGTTCTTGGATCTAGGGGTGCATCCTGCCTTTGTCCACACTTCATTTCAGGGTAATACCAGAGTATCCACCCTTCTCCTTTTCCCCATGCCTCAGTTTCCACACCAAAGAAGCCCAGACCCAAAGGACATACAAGAGAATTGTCATCCTCCAGCAAGACTTCAAACTGGACAGCATCCCACTGTCTCTGAGGTGTCCTCGATAGAGACCTACTTTCAGGGAACTTCTTCAGGAGAAATGAGATGAAATAGGTCATTCTGTGCCTCACCTAACTCTCTGACTCTGAGCTAGGACACAGATAGTTCAATTCCTGTGTTGGATATCATGCCTTTTGGCCGTTTCATTAAAGAGCTAAGCTAGCTGCTTTTCTGCTTAAAGAGTTTATATACTATATATAATTTACATACAATTAACTTAATGTCTCCTAACAAGAAATGGTGCATTTGCACTTTGACTGCAAAAGGTCACACCATAATTTTGACTTAAGACAACTAGGCTACTCTAGCATTAAATCTCATTGAAGATTGATTTATATTAAATATAAGGAAGTTGTTAATCAAACTCCTGTGATGTGGGGGGGTTGGGGGTTTTGTTTGCTTGTTTATTTTCTTGCTGGCTTTTTTGTTGGTGTTGACTGATTGTTGTTGTTGTGTTGTGGGTTTTATTTCATCAGAGAACCTGTTGCCAAGAATGATTCATTTATCATGAGATCTTTAGAGCAGCAGTGTCTCATTTCTAGTCCTTGCCAATCTGCATAAGTCATCTTGCAACTCAGTTGGAGCATGAATCTGTGGGCAATAGGTGCTGTAGTGATGATGTGGAAAAGAAGAATGTATTGGGCATGCTCAGTGAGTGTTTTTCGCGCAACTGTGAGCAAACAAATCAGGCAAGAGACTTGATTAAACAGCACAAGTGTGCACTGCAAAACAAATTATGATAAATTGCTAGTATTGATTACTTTTAACCAGAAGGATGAGATTGTCTGGTGTTTAAATTTAGGAATGCAGCCAAAAGATACCTTGACCTCACCTCTGCACTGGGAACCAATACAAAATTAATTGGAGCTGTCGTTCAGGTAGAAGTCACAATTATGTGACAGTTGATTTATTAATTTAAGAGCTAGCTACAAACCAGATGCATTCTCCACTTGTACATGCTTTTTACAGTTTAGTTTGTTAATGCAGAAAAACCTCCAAGATGTTGATAGTCTTTGTTTAGTGCCTGTAATACAATACATTTTCATTTGAATTAATGCACTTCTGGTCAGCAATAAACAGATTTAACTTGGCTTTGTGATCACATTTTCCCTTTTTTTAATTCTGTTTTTATTTTGCTAAGTTGCTTGTGCTGCTGAATTCATAAGCACGTAACCAACTGGGACTTGGAGTCCTTTCATAGTGTGGCATTTGCAACAGTCATCTGAATTTGCAAATACGGTGTCTTCTGGTACTGTTAATATCACAGATATGTTGCACACTAAACAAAGCATATATTCCCCTGAATTCTCAGGACTACTGAGCAGCTGTTTCTTTCCTGGTTTTGTCAAAAGAACTGATCTCTTGTGACTGCTGGCTAACTGCTTGGTCAGTGTGGACAGAGAAACTTCAGTGTGGGTGGCAGAGTTTACTCTAAATCTTTTCCACATGCATGTATGCAAATACACACACCTAACGTTGCATCCAAGGGAAAAATTTGTTTTGTCCCAAAGTAATTTCAGTCATTCATAACAGAATGCAGTGGCTCTGCCTTCAGATCAAGAGAGTTTCTGGACCTCCACAAATCACATTTTTCCTCATGATTATAGAAAAAGAAACTAAAAATAAAACCCCAAAACCAAAGCAAATCCCGCTTTGAAATAAATGAATGTAAAAGGGATCCCACCCTAAAAGTCAGTTCAATAGATATCTATAACCAATTGTAAAATTCGAGCTGGAAAAAAACATGTCAAAAGAGCATTAAAAGATGGTAAATATTTTCCACCTTCTTTGTCTCAACTCAGTCTTGTGCTATAATGTACAAACATTGAATCACAGAATCATACTGTGAAAGGAAAAGACCTTTTAGATCATCACCAACCCTTAACCGAGCTCTGCCAAGCCCACCACTAAACCATGTCCCCAAGTACCACATCAACACATCTTTTAAATACTCCAGGGATGATGACTTAACCACTTGCTTGGGCTTCCAGTGTTTGACCTCTTCCACTAAGAAATTTTTCCTAATATCCAATCTAAACCTTTCCTGGTGCAACTTGAGGCAGTTCCCTCTTGTCTTGTCACTTGTTATCTGAGAGAAGAGACCAGTCCCCACCTGGCTACAGCCTCCTTTCAGGTCCTTGTAGAGAGAGGTAACGTCTCCCCTCAGCCTCCTTTTCTCCAGGCTAAACAAACCCAGTTCCCTGAGCTGCTTCTCATAAAACTTGTTCTCTCTCCATAATGTATCACTTTACATAATTTAATATCTGAATACTAAAAAAACCTCAACAAAATTAATGCTACTCCTTGAAACCTACACAATTTCTACCCCTTTTTCTGCCACTGTACCTCCCCTATTAAAATGTACCACATTTATATGTGCTAAGAAATAATTCAGACTTTCAAAACATATGTCCTTACCTTTCAATATGGGGATGGTGTTGGTTGGGGGCTTTTTTTCTTCTTTTATCCACTTCTTTCCCCTGCTCCCTTTTTCTCTTTTCACTTGTGGGTCTACTGAAAGTAGAGCTTGGCAATTACAGTGCTAAAAGTTGTAGTAATGCAGTATTCAGCCCTGTTCTACTGATAATTTTAAGGTTCAATCTCTTGAGAATTTTCAGGGTTAGCAATACACTTTCTGAGCTGGGAATTTCAGCTTTTCAGCCACATCAAGTGCTATGCAGCATTTATTTAGAAACCTGGCAGATGATGAAATATTGAACCTTAAAACAGTAGTGACATTTTGATTTATATTAGAAAGGACTGATCCTTTTCCGTTTCCCATTCCTCCTCACCAGCATCTTTCAGTTGACTTCTCTATTTACACCAGAAAGATAGACTAAAATCTGGCGTAAATGGTTTTAAGTGTTTTCTACAGGATTTTTAAAACATCTTTTTTTTTTTTGTTGTTCTCATGAACAGTATAGTTAGATGCAGGATATCAAGGTAGACTGGATTTTGTAGGCATACAAATACAAATTATTTTTCTAATACATCTTTAAAAGACTCAATAAAAATATTATAAACCAGATTTTATATAAAAAGCGAATTACAGGATGGCATTATAAAGCTTTTTACTGGAAGAATTTTGGTCTGGCCAGCGAAATTCACTGGGCCATTTCAAATTTGTTGCAATTAAACTTTTATGTCATCACATAACATTGTCTTCTGTATAAAGAGACAGATCTGTTAAAACAGTTTAAGCTGTCATTAAGTTGTCATTTTATTATTATATCTAATAATTTTGTGAGGGTTTAAGTCTTAGATCAAGGCAAAAATTTGCTATTTAGAAGATTTTTTCCTAAATTCATATATCCCAAGGTACTTTTGAGCTCCTTTGAAGACTTAGTACACATATTCCCAAATTTCTCTATTTGCAAGTGGGATGGAAAAAAAATTCCAATCTGACATTAAAAGGGAGGAAAAATACTTGAAGACAGCCCTCCAGTTCACTTCCACATCTTTTGATGTAGAGTTAATTGTATATTTTCATCTGTTGGACATGTGACTTCACCTTCATAGATTTATATTTGTCTTCCCATCTAAGTCTCTTCAATCTGTCCAAAGTGTTCATAGGGCTCATTGCCTGTTGGGGTCTTTACCACCACAATTAATAAAAAAATTGTTCACTTTGTCTCTATGAATGTGAAATACTGAGCAAGATTACAGCCTATGTAGCAGGATAAAATTTATTGTAGTAGGACAAAACTCATTTATGGTGAATGTCTCACATCTTGGCTTGATTAAATGCATTTCAAAAAGAACAATGATTTCCTATTGATTCACTGTTTGCAAACATAATTATAGTAGCAACTAGGAAGAATCTGATGCCAAATAAATTGTTCTGATAACTCTGAGGGAAAGATACATAAGATGAACTATCAGCATTGTTAAAAGCAGAGATGTGTATCAGAGTTCCCGTTTCAGTAATATTAACATTAATAGACTACAGCAAATGCACTCTTATTTGCCCAAACAGAAAAGTGAATACAATTCTGGCCTTTCATACTGAGTTTCAGTCTTTTATGAATCCAGATCATCTTTGATAGCATCTTATCTAACATCTAAATCTTTGCTGTTGCTGTTATTTTCAAGGTTAAATAATGCCTTCCACATGCCCTGTCTCTTTTGATCCTTGTTCATCTTCAAATTTGTTTGTTTTTTAAACCTTCTTATTGTGCAGAAAATTGTGTTGCTGATGAGGTCTGGTACATGCCATCATCTGTGGGCACATGGCAGAACCAGTCAACGATGGCAAACTCCAGAGCAAGTGGCATAATAGAGTTTTAGCACATAACTTTGAATTACTTTGTCAAAAATCGATTTGAGAAAGTCAGCCACAGTGTGAGTTCCAGAGAGTTTTGAAATATTAAATCATTTTCACACTCTCTTATATAAAGCTAGAGTCCTCTGTCAGTGGCATTTAACAAACATTAAGAGGCAGTTCATTCCCTGGAATGATGGCAAGGAAGGGTCATTTGGACCAAAATATCAAAACAGGTCTCATTCATGCAACATTATAATTGCATGCTTGTAGTCCTTTCTTATAATCTCTTGAGCACAGAGGGGTCTCAGAAAAAATAATTGAAATCTGTAGAAGCACAATGCTGAACTGAATAATACTGGTATAAAAACCATTTAATAAAGAGGAGGGTCAGATCCATTCAAGGAGGCTTTGAACATTTTTAGCAGTGAAAACTCAGTAGTCTCTATGGACAGAGATAATCATCAGAAATGGCAGAGGTCTTGAGAACTGTTTACTTGTTTTACGTATTTCATGTGGGTTTGTGCAATTATATGTTATAATGTAAGGCAAGGTCTCTGCCCTGAGGTCTATGCCATCTGCTTTTCCTGTGTTTGTTCATGGGAACATCTGAACTGTCTCCTCCAGCAGCCAATGCCAGGGAAAAGTGCGTACGGGCTGACCTTCAGCTGTGCTCCACTCATTATTTCCTCTCCCATTTTTGTCCCTGCCATTTACTGAAGTACCAGACATCATCTGGATGCTCCAGGCAGATTGCAGCCAAATAGGGTAGGTGAAGATACTAGCAATGTCATTTCTCAGAATTGCCATTTTCCACATTTTGGATGAAATGTTGGAAGATTAATGACTTTGATTTGAAAATATTCCAGTGTTGTTTACAAAACAGGGTCTCAGTATAAGTGCTGCAGTACATGGCACCTCTTGTGGGTTCCACAATATTGGATCCCTTTCCCTTCTGAGAGTCTAAGAATAGCTGTCTTTAGATAAGTGATCAAATACAGAGACAATTAGAGTAAACAGTCACCACATATTTTTTATTTTATTTTATATATTTGAATTTGTTGCAATACTCCTGGAGTGACGGACTGGCACTTCAGATTTGTCCGAGTCTGATAAACCCTGTCCAGGTTCTTTTAGAAATTGTACCCATAGTAGGCATAATGTTTAATATCAAATTTATTTATTTAAAGGTAGCTGTTGTTGCACAGGACTTCTGATTTATCAAGAATGATAAATTTTTGTTTCATAACATAATACAAATGTAAGTTACGGTTAGAAAAATATATATAACAATAGCAAATCACAGTTTGATCATAATACCAACGTGATTCCCATTACTAGTCTCTGTTACCTACTCACCATTACAATGCTGGGTGTCCCCAGTCACTAGGAAGGAATATGTGGATTGAAGCCAGCCCAAGTTCATCGTTCTCCCTGAAACTCCCCTGCTGGTTGTTCAGCCTCCGTACTCTGTTCCGAGCCACATATTCACTCCTGCCGTGTTGGTCTGGCCAGTTTATGGAGACATTCACACTTATTAACTCAAGTAGAAACACCACCAGCTGATCCAGCCAACTGCCAACAGATATCCAACTTAAAAAAAGGACACTCTTTAGTCCTCCCCATGCTGGCACAAATCCAGCCTCTTCACAACAGCTGTGATCATCCACACGGCTAAATCCTGTCCCTAAGCACCACATCTACACATTTTTTAAACACTTCCAGGAACAGTGACATCACTTCTGTGGGTAGTCTGTTCCAACACCTGGACACCCTTTCACAGTGAAGAAATTTTTCATAATATCAAATCTAAACGTCCCCTAATACAACTTGAGGCCTTTTTCTCTTGTCTTATTTCTTGTTACTTCATAGAAAAGACCAACCCCCACCTGTCTACAACCTCATTTCCAATCCCCTCTGAGCCTCCTTTTCTCCAGACCAAGCACCCCCATCCCTCAGCTGCTCCTCATAAGGCTTGTGCTGCAAGCCTTATGAGATGCCATTTGTCCTGGAATCTCAGAATATTTTAAAAAGATGGCAAGCATCCCTATCTTCCATGGTCTGTCCTGCACTGTTGATGGTACTTTGGCTTGAAAAATGTGGATAATAATCCTATAATCTAATAATGGACATTCCTATTAAAATTTCACACTGATCACTAAAAATTTGACAGCTGGTGCATATGGATTTTTTTAAAGCTTTTATCTTTTTAGTGGGAAGTATCATCAAGATGAAATCTTGTCGTGTTAAATTTTTAATTAATTTTTTATAAATAAATTTATATTCACTTGCAACTTCCTGATACAACCAAAATAAACACTTGAGCCTTCACAATAATTTTGTTTTAGAGCTTTAATAATTGATAAGAATAATTTATAAGAGCTTGAAATCCATTATTACAACTCTGCTAAGTATAAGTAGAATAGAAAATACATTTAGATATTATCTTTAAATATTTTTATTCTTTTTGCTAATTGAAAAATAAAGATTTGAAGCTTTTCTATTTAGTTTCAGAGATGAAGGAGATTGTGTGTAAAATTCCACCAGTAACTGCTTGGCCTGTGATCCTATAGTGTCTTTAAATGTAAGATTTCTAATACTGTAGGGAAACAAGTTAAAAAGAAAACCTCAGTAAAAGGAGAAGAAAACCTATGCTTCATGTCTTCATCCTTAATAAATGTACTACTTCAGAGAGTATCTTCTGGGGACCTGCTGACAGTTTTTATGTGAGATAATTGCAGATCAGAATGTATTATTCTGTTAACTTCAGCAGAGGGATTTTCTGTTTACTGATGCAGCTGGTAACACAGTCATAATAAAAGGTTATATAAAATTTCTCACTTTACCTTTCTATTTTATAGAATCATAGAATCATAAAAGGCTTGGGTTGGAAGGGGCCTTAAAAATCGTCTAGTTCCAAACTCCCTGCCAAGGGTGGTGATGCCACCCACTATTTCAGTTCTTATTTATTTTTTCAAATACTATTTACTTGAATTTCTTCACCCTGTGCATGTACTATGAACTTGTTATCTGCAGATATCTCTGTTTATCAGGCTCATTAAAAATCTGATGCAGTTAATGATATTTTTTGTGAAATATGTCCCAATTATATCTCAAGTTGATACGGTCCTTTCCATATGTAAATAATATGCAAGGCATAGATGGAGAGAACATGCAAGGAAATACCTCTTTTATTTTTGGCAGGACAGGATTTGCCAATCCTTGGCTTATATCCTGTGTCCTGGCTTTAGTACGGCAACATGGAAAAGCAATCAAGTCTGGTATGAGTATAGAAGAAGATCTAGAATTGAAGCCAAACATGTGTGCCACATGTGTGGTCAGGGTTGAGATAGGATGGCTGACTGAAAGTTATAATTGTGATTTATGGAAGTAGTGATCACTGACAACTGTTGCTGAAGTTAATGGGATTGCTGCCATGAATGCATAATGTTCTAAGCAGAATGGAACATCCTAAACCCAACCAAAATAAAGATAAGGAATATGAATTTTCTATTTTGATTTTGTGCACTTTTTTTTTTTAGTTGTTTGGTTGTTATTTGGGGTTTTTTGTTTGGGTTTTTTTTTTTTAATTTGGGTTTTTTATATGCCACCAGTCAACAAGCTGGGGAAATATTTTCATTACTGTTCACATTGCTTTCTGCAGCTGCAGTACTGAACACCGCTGGGAAAGAAATTGCTGTCCTCTAAGCCACTTTGAATAATGTGAAATAAGCAAGCTGAATGACATTTTGAGCTTTTGCTTTGCTGTTTCTGAAGTACAGCTATTTTTCCAACATGTCTGGAATGATTAGGAATGGGGTTGTGGAAAAAAGAATGTAATTCTTTCATTTCTGAGAAATTGATTTTACTGATTCTTTACATGACACTTAACAACACATTCAGTGGAACTACAGAATGTTAAAGTGAAAATCCTAAAACATTATCAAAATTTCTTTGGTAAGTCCTTTGTCAGCAAAGTGTTAATGCTACATAGGAAATCAAATTCTTCTTTAAATATTACACTCCCAACTGAGATGTTGCATCCAACTGAATACAGTCCAGATATGTGAAGATTTCCAGGGAACTCTAGACAATATTCACAACCAGATGTTCACCTGGCTTTGCTTTGCTTTTCATTTGCTCCCAGAACATGACCAAAAGTTTGCTGGTGTCAGGGAAAATCTTAACCCATTATGGTAGAAATGTGTGGGAAAATATGCAAGACATTTGCAATCTTTGTTCATATTCAGCTATGCATTTGTAACTGCTAAGAGAATCGGTTACCAAAAATATGCTTGCACTTGTAATCCATGGGCTTCATACTTTGTTCTTACTTGTGAGGCTCAGTGGAAGGGAATGAAGAACTGCATCTTGCATCTGTGCAATGATCTAATCAATGCTGTATGAAGAAAACTGTAAATATATGAGATAAAAATGGCCACGCAGGTTCAGTTGATGGCCAGTACATGAAGGAAACTTGTGTGTGCACTGAGTACTTACTGACAGTGTATGCAACGTTTGTGAAAAAATATGTCGATGTTGTATCAATGACTCCTGTTGAATTGACAGCTTTTCTTTTCTAAATTGCAGTAACCCCATGTTAAGATCCTAAAGCTATTCTTTTGAGACTGTGGTGATTTTGAAGGATAATGGGGGAGTTTCCCTTATTCTGAACCTCTGAAGATTTAAGTTCACTAAATGCTAACATCTCTATATGTCTTTTTATCAGTTGATAAAGACAATAATCCTGTGATGTCATCCTAGAGCCATCCTATAGTGTGTCTGAAAAAGCTGGTCAGATCACACCCTGAAAGAACCTACTTTTCCCTACTGATGATAAAAAGAACATCTGGTGACCATTTTAGGCAGAGAAACATCAGAGACTTTCAGATGTCTAGGATTAAGCAGGATTAATCTCTCCATCAGGAATTCATGCCTGGAAGTGTTCAAAAGGCACATGGATGTGGCACTTGGGGACACGATTTAGTGATGAACACAGTGTTGCTGGATTAACAGTGGGGCTCTATGATATTAGAGGGCTTTTCCAAAATAAATGATTCTATGATTCTATGGTACACTTTACACATATTTAATTGTTTAATAACCTTTAAGCAATTTTAATAGTATTAGAGCTTGTTCTGCACCGGAAGATTTTTTTTGTATTTGGTACTCTCTGGAAACTGTTGCTTACAATTACTTTTGTGGACTCAGGGAGCATTGATCTGTTATTTAAATTTGTACAGTGTTTTGTGGACGAAGCTGAAGTTACAGCAGCTTTTCCCCCTCTGTGACTGAAGAAGTTAAATGAGTACTCAGAGAAAGTAGAGGCACTGAAACATTCTATTACCACAGAGCCCGTCTCCTTGTGGTATAACAAGGAGCTGACCCTGAAAATTTGGCACAAGTCCATTGCAGCTACTCTGACTAATGCCACAGAAAAATAGAGAATGATGTATTTTTTATAGAACACTACTCCAGGGTTATATTGATTTAAACTCGAGGAGGTAAAGAGGATGTGAAATGAGACATACTAGTGACTCAGCATTTTAAATCTCAGCATTTTAAATAAAGGTGAGAAAGGGAGGAAATGAAAAGAATGAAGTTTTGAGCTACAAGAAAGAAAAAATAGTCAAGGATTTTCCAAAACCTCACCGTTAAGACTAGATGGGTTTGTTGGAAATCCCATCCAGATCTTTCCATTCATATTTTAACTTGAATTGCCCTTTTCAGAGCACTGGATGAAATTTTGCATTGAGACTTCTGAGGTTAAGTTGATGACTTCAGTTGCATAAGCTGACTTGGTTAGGGAGAAACTGCAATTATTTGTTTATATAATACTGTATAATCTGAGGTGAGAGAAATTTGTTTCTCTACTGCAAATGCTGCTAAAATCATAGAAATAAATTTTAGTCTAACACGATAGTTTTACTGATATTCACAAGAGTCTGACTGAAACCTCCTTGAAATAATGAAAACATTCTTTTTAGATTTTTCTGCCATTTTACTACCTAATGCTGATTCTGATGAAAACATAATTAAAGTGTAACTATGGTTGCTATTTCTCAAGTTATCAGTCATTAGACTTCTGTGAAAGCAAAAACAGGAAAACAAAAACCAAAACAGAAAAAGAAATGAGAAAAAAATTAAGTCTCTCATTGTATGTGCATCTATTAATTTATCTGAATACTAATTTTAAGTAACAAGGTTTATTCAGCACTTTGCATATCAAACTGGAAAAAAATCCTAGATCTACAGCTTTCGGAAAAACTCAGAAGTTTTCCCTTTTATATTGTCAGTGTATTTGAGGCTACCTGCTAACCAACAATTTTTAAAGATTTATGCAAAGAAGAGAAAGATGAGTTAGGTAGGAAGCAGGTTTTTTTTTCTGTAGAACTGTAGCAACCAATGGGTGAGTGTTCCTCACAAACCTGATATTCTCAAAGTTCTGTTATGTGCCAGAGGTATTTCCACATGCTGAAGAACTGTAGATACAATATTTCCTGATCCTGCCTTTCTCCCATTTCCTTAACTGACTTGTCCTAAAGGATGTGTCATCTGTGTTTGGGCACATGGAATAAATGTCAAGCCTGGGGTAGCCTTTGCAAATGGAAATGTTGACATTTCTAATCAGTGACAGAGAAGAAGGGTGTTTGTTTTCTTTTACTGCCAATGAAAATCAAGAATGTAAATAAGAAAAATATAAAGAACTGATTTGAAAACTGAATCTTTCATCCACATACGCATATCACAGATCATAGAATCATGGAAAGACAGAGGTTGGAAGGTACCTTAAAGATCATCTAGTTTCAAACACCCTGCCAAGAGCAGGGGTGCCCTCCATTAGATCAAGTTGGTCAGAGCCCCGTTCAACCCAGCTTTGAACACCTCAAGAATGTGGCACCCACAGCTTCTCTGCTTAACCTGGGAACATATAGGGAACTTTTTATTCTTCTCCCTATTGATCTCACCACAAGTTTCACCGAGATTCTCTACAAATGCACATGGCCTTTCTCACATGCTTTCTCCATGTGGGCTTTATCCAGTGTCTCGTGAGCCAGTGGCTCATACTGCCACAATTGGGCTTCCTGGGGGAAGGTGGGAGTCAGGTGCCAGGAATGGTCTTCATGAGATGAAAATGAATTTGCACAGAGCCCATTGGAGCAGAATATCTTTTACAACTCCAGGTGAAGACCAGTAATCAGCATAGTTAAATTTGAATTAATTATCCCAGGTAAAAGCCAGTATTAAAATATCTGTTCTTGATTCACCATGATAACAGTGTTCAAAAATGTTTGGTGATCTAACTCTTATTTCATAAGCATTCACATAGGTTTAAAATTCACAATTTTACAAGATTTATATTGTTTCATACTTGTGCTTGGGACACACTATCTTTGGAAACTTTCAGGATAGCTCAGAGTACTTAAGATCACTGAGACCAGTTAACAGAAATGCAAACACCTGACACATTCACTACTGGTTTATACTGCTAAGAAATTTTTACAGTGTCTTCACATATTTTTTTGTATGTCATGTATCAAACATTTGGAACAATTTCCAAATGCTTCAGAAGTGACATTAGTATGGTATTTTAAGAGAATATAACTTATAATATCTCTACACTGTTAGAGTTCTAAGAATCTGAAATATTAATTATGAGATCTTATGTAAGTGATTTTAATGAACAAGAGTTTTGAGCAATATTTTAATTGCACAAAAAATTGTCCAAAGTGTTATTTATAGCTAACTTAGAGCAAGCAGCTCTAAAAGACTTCCTGCTATAGAGCAGGAGAAGGATTCTTACAGCTCCAGTAAAAAAAGGGAGTTTTCCATAGTTTCTAGCTTTTTTGAAACCTACCTTTTATGACTAAGGGATTAAAAAGAGCTTCTAGGGTTGGAGCTAGTTATAATGGCTTCTCTTATAGTCCCCGAGAAATATAGGCACCTCTAAGAGTATGATTTATCTCTGCCAAAAATACACATCAAAACTAGATATGTTTAAAGATAGCTGTCTCTTTTCACTGATATAAAGGGAATCTAGGGCAACTATACAAAAAGTAGGTACCTACAGCCTAATGGTCCATATGAGAGGAATCCTGGCTACTGTGTATGTGAAAGCTTTGTTTATCTTGTCCCTATGGGGCTCCAGGGAGTCCTTATTATGTCTTTCAATATATAAGGGGGCTTTCAAGAGAGATGGGGAGAGACTTTTTTACCAAAACTTATAGGGACAGGACAAGAGACAACAGTTTTTAAATGAAAGAAGGTAGATATGAGGAAGAAATTTTTTTTTTATGGTAAGGATTGTGTGACACTGGCACAGGTTGCTCAGAGAAGCTGTGGATGCCCCATCCCTGGAGGTGTTCAAGGCCAGGTTGGATGGGGCTTTGAAAAACCTGGTCTGGTAGAAGGTGTCCTTGACCACATCAGAGCTACATGATCTGTAAGGGTCCTTTGCAGCACAAACTGTTCTATGATTCCGTGACTCTGCGATTTAGCTTTTAAGTTATTGTGCCTTCAGCCATATGTTGCTATGGTTGGCTGCTTGGACAATAAAGAAAAAAAAAAACCCTAAACCCCTCAGCAATATTCTTACATCCATGAGTATTATGCTTAGTAGAAAATGCTCACGTGTAAGATCTCAGGAAGCTAATAGAGAATTTAGTCTAAAGAAAGTTAGTTCATGGGATCAACTGAGGAAGTTTCAAACTTCATGACTTGTCTCCAGTCACTGAAAACATTGACCAGAGTTATTATTCAGAGATACATCATAGAAGTCCAGTTATTCTTAGCGGGGGGATATCGCTTTACTGAAGGCAGTGCCACTGTATCACTTTATGCCTGTTGAAGTTCTGGCCAGAATAAACATCAAATTTCTTGAAACTCAATGCCATTCTTTCTGACATTAGGCAAAATGCTGAACAACCTCTGGTAGCTTTTGGTTAGTTTTTAAAAATGGAAGATCTGTGACAAATAGATCTGAAAGCCCAAACACCTGAAGACCTCCAGATGAACTTCAGGTTTCTTTGTCACACACCACATGTAGCATGTGAATAAACCAAAGTGACACATTTAGCAACCCGAAAGTTTGGAAATTAACTTTAAGGGAAAGATGAACACATAGGGCAGAGTGACTTTCCTCCATGATGACACAGATATGCATTGAACTAGAACACAGTAATAGTTTTTATTGAATGCGAAAAGTGAGTAACATTTAGCTTCTTTATAGAAGGCGTGAAAAGGTCAGCTGGAAGTTTTATCGATGGTGTTTAAAGGAGAAGTTTGCTTGCTGTAATGCAAAATTAGAACTTCTTTGGACAGAGGAAATTGTATTAAAAAAAATCAAGTCCTGTTCCATAGGACAATTACATTCTAATCCCTCTGTGTAATTATGTTACTGTCCAGTGCTCTATGCCCATGTTTCAGGAGAAAAATCTCTAAGGACATCTCCTAGAATTAATCTAATACCCAAGCTTCCTTTGTTACACAGTACTGATTTGGTTTCAAAGAACAATACATTCCTATAGGTGTCCAGAAACCAAAAAAAACCCCCACATTTATATGCTTGTCAATTATTAGGCACTTATTTTACTGTCTTAAACTTCTCTTAGAAATACAAATTTTAAGTGTAGCATTTCAAGATTTAGCTATTTAGCATCTTGGGAACTGCACTTTATGTTCTATTATAACCTCAGTATAAACGTACATCATTACGCCCACCTGACAATTAACTTCCAACAGTTGTTCTCAAAAAGACAGAAGCTTTTTAGTGAAAAGAATCATGAGCACTACAAATGGCTGGTCTAATGGCCATTACTAATTATTATTAATACAGCTAATAATAATAATAGTCATGTTTGAAGTAATTTTCAATAAAAGTATGTAATGATTTATGAAATGTTTGTCTCTGGCAGCCTTTGTGAGGCAAGTATTTTAAATGATGTATTGTTAAATGATGATACACATAGGTCAAGGAATGGCTATGGTCATGGAGTGTGGCATATGGAGTAATGGAAATGAGGGAAGAAAAGTGATTAAGGCATCGGTCTTGTCATTAAGAGACCAGCAGTCTGTGTATGGTTATTGGTGTGAATTTGGGTGCTTAACTTCATTGTTTCTGCTCTCTTGTTGCAAAATGGAAATGATAATTTTCTGTATTAGTAGCACATTAATATATGGAGCTGTATTGAAGTAAGTGGATATGAATATACTTTATTTCACAGTCTGCAGAAACCTTCATGAGGAACCTGAGCCCCTTCCTCCAGGGCTCCACTGTCGACAGCATGAATTTTGTTCTGTTACTTGGGTTGCCACTAAATTTTTTTTGAAACCCTCTAATTCCATAACTTCACCCTGCTTCAATTTCACTGTCTCTTAGCTTCTTACCCAGGCTCAGAAAAATCTAACTTGTAAGCATGTTAATCTGCTCTTCATGAATGGAGCACCTTATTTTTGACATTTTGAGATTTTTTAAAACCCAGTTTTGTACCACCCTCACTGGTTGCTGATCTTACTGGCCTCACCAGCCACCAATAACTGTTGTCTATGAGTTTTGTGTTTTATCTGCTCCCACACCACTGTCATCAATACTCCTTGGTCCTTGCTGGGTTTGCCAGTTTGGGTTCAGCAGTGGCTTTCCCCAGAGAAACCCCTCAAAGCCAGGCTCAACTCCAGCTGTCCCAGGAAAACAAGAAAATGAAATACTTTAAAAACCTGGATTTCCATTACATAATTTTTTTAAATATCCATTTACAAAGAGAACGAAAAGTTTTAACAATACTGATTTCTGATATTTAATCAAGGGTAGAAAAATTTGTTCTCACTTTTAGAGCATTCTTATTACCTTCTTATGATCTATGCACATTGATGATAATAGATAATACCTTGATATTAGATTCTCCACTTAGATTGTAGAGATAGGCTTTCACATTGCCCTATGTGCCGTGTCAGACTAAAAACCATAGACACATCCAAACCTGTTTTTTTATTGAGGCTATGCTGAGGAAACATATTTGGTTTTTTGAGTGTGTTAAGTGGGTTTTTCACAGAAATTTTGTATTTTTCTCAAATTTTATTTTATTAGATAAATACTTGGAAAAAATGTAAATTTTCTTTCAGTCTGGAGCTGTCTGTACATAATATGCTGTAGGAACTAGACACAGGCAATACACTTGAACCAGAAAAAGGGTTGACACAGCTTAAAGTACTTAACATGGAGTTTGATAGAGAATGTGCATTTGGGACTCTGAAGACTGAGATAATTGAAACACTGAAAGCTATTGTTAGTCCAAATATAAATTTTCCTCTTTTTCTAGTTGGGCTACCAGAGGCAGTTTAGCTAAACTGAATGATCCCATGTCCCAAAACACTTCCAACAGGCTCTGATTTCACTGGGTGAGGTATCACACCGATGTCCTATTGCTCCTTCCGGCTGAGCTAGGTCGGAAGCCATTCAGGTTCCCTCTGCCTGGGACTGTGTTGTGACCAGGGGGAAGATGCTTCTCTTCCCCTCCTCTATATGCATATACTTCAGAGTTAGTGCTAATTAAAACTGTTCAGGATTTCTTCTGAAGCATTCAGAGGTGTTAAAGATCAGGCTACACAATTGCAGTTAATTTCAGCATTTTGCTCAATTTACACTGATATGGTCCTAGCAGGATGAAATTCATAATGAGTCCATATTCCTCTACACAGCTGAGATGCAATTTATGCATTTCCAGTAAATTTTGAACCTTTTCATTATTATTAAATGTGACATTTGAAAAAGCCTGGTGATGCAAAAACTTCCTCTCTCTTCTGAGAAGCTGAGTGGAAGGATATGTTGGCCTGGGTTATTACCGAAGCTTTCAGCATTAATTTACATCATTTTCAAGTGCTTTTGGGACCATATAGTTCCTGCTTCACCATATTATTCCTGCTTTCCCTACTTGACTCCAGGCTCTCTCTTCTGGTCATGATGTCTGATTTGAAACCACTTAGCTTGTGCTTGATGCAGGGGACATGATGTCTCCAAGCCAGCTTTCCCACCATTTAAAGCATTTGTCACACTTTTTCTATCTAACTTTGTTCATTTCTTTTAAAGATAATAAATTTCCCCCCCACCAAAGCAAAAATTGCCTAAAAGCCATTTAAACAAAACCCTCAGTACTCTGAGATTTTTGCATTGATTGGAAGTAATGACAAGTTACATATGAAGTTTCCTTGAAATATATTGGGTCACAATGGAGAGCTTTTAAAAACATCTTTCATAAGCTAAACTCATATCCAGTATGGACTCTTACCTGTTGCTGATTAAAGGAGTTGTGTGATAAGGCTGAAATCTAATAATTCTTTCTTTTAATGTGATCAGCAAATGTATGCTCTCAGTACAGAACACTGATTTAAGGTACATAGACTGTCTGCTTCAGCTGATGTTGCTGTTCTCAAAACTGTACTCTTAGAAGGAGTGATTTTCAAGTTCCTAGTTGGCATGTATGAAAACAGGTTCATTGATTTCAGGAAAAATAAGGTTGTCAGTGCCACCTGGGGATCTGGCCCATCCAGATGTGCTATGACATTTAGGAAGAAGCAAACACACTCAGAAGGCTCTTTAGGCTGTCTTGACAGAGCAATCAAAGATTTTACTTGAATTTCTAGGACAGATAGTCAAAATAGCAACCACTTTCCTGTTTAGGAATTAAATAGAGATTAAGCTAAGATTTGCTGAACAACTATTCCCTAAATATATAAAGTCGAGAGAAGGCCATTAAGTTGATCACAGGGATGGAACAGTTCTCCTAGGAAGACAGGCTGAGACAGTTGGGGTTGTTTCAGACTGGAGGAGAGAAGCCTCCTGGAAGACCTTAGAGAAACTTGCAGTACCTAAACAGGGCTACAGGAGAGCTGGAGAGGGACCATTCATGAGGATGTGTAGTGATAGGACAAGGGGAAATGGCATTAAAGTCAAAGAGGGTAGATTTAGAATAGATATTTGGAAGAAATTCTTTGCTGTGAGGGTGGTGAGTCACTGGAACAGGTTGCCCAGAGAAGCCGTGGACTCCCCAGGAGTCTCAGGAGGTGTTCAGGAGCAGGCTGGATGGGTCTTTGGGTAACCTGGTCTAGTGCATGGTTTGTCACCCACAGCTAGAGGAGTTGGAACTAGATGACTCTTAAGGTCCCTTCCAATCCAAACAATTCTATGATTCTAGGAAAATAAAATAGAATAAAATCATTTTAGTCTAACAATGCAGTTTTGGCTGATGTAATGGATATGAGGTTTATCTCACCTTTATGCAGGACTGGTAGAACTGTGCTTGTTTCCTGACCATGCCACATACATTTTTTTACATTTGTTTCACATCCTTAAACTCTGAGATTCTTTATTGCTGACTGCAGAGTATAAAGGGAATTCACAAATAATTTTTTTTTCAACAGACACTTTTCCCTCTTAGCTTATTCAAGGATATGATTTGGGAACTTAGGTTTTATTTTGCATACATAGATGGGCATAAAGCTGAGTCTTGATTTTTCCTGGAAACTTTGAAGTATTGTTAGAGGCCTCTGAAAGCAAAGAGGCAGTTTACAACCTTGGAAAATATATTTAGACATACTGCTGGAAATAAATAAAGCAGGGAAAAGAACTGTTGCTTGTTTGAAAATCTGCAAGAGAAAGGAGTTATGACTCAGGGCAATGTACTGACAATCAGGAACAAAAACTGAAGTAGCTCATAAAGGAAAACATCCTGAAAATAGTTATTTTAGAATTCTAAGGTATGTTCTTGGTGTTATTGACATGATTTCGGTGTTTTTACTGGTATCTGTCCTAAAGCAGAGTTTTAGCTAAGAACCCAATTAGGATTCAGTTCCCAAAATAATGACTTTCCAACAGCTTTGCTCTGACAGTATCAGTTACCATTCATTCCCACTCAGACCATGTGGGAATAATTCAGGTGCCTAAACAAAGGTATGTAATGACAATTTTAGGTATGCTAAGAGGAATCCCATTGTATCTGAGGCATTCACATGGGTTGGCATACAAAATGTAGGACTTAGGGAAGACCTGTTGCACATGGCTTAAGATAGAGATGGAAGCAGGAGCATTTTGACTGGCGCAAGTGCCTGTGTTTGCTCAGACAAATCAGCCAAGTCCCTAAATCTCTTCCTTCTTCAGACCATGTCCTCACACATACATACACACAGAAATCCTTGACTGAAACTGAATAGGTGAGTTGTTTTGAGATGAGCAAATCAGTTGCCACTTACTGATAGAGGCCTACTAAGTGATAAAATTATTAAGGATGTGATCAGATGGTGACAAGCGATCGAGCAGGGACATTCAATGAAGCGAGTTTCTCTTTTTAGAAAATGTTACCAAGCTTCATTTGAGCATGAGTAACTGCTTTTGGCATGCCCTTAATGAACTGAAATATGAATTGAAATATATTAGTCTAAAGAGTTATCATTGTCTTCTTTGTTTCATTTAGACATTTTTACTTTGTGTTACAATAGATGAAGAGTGTGCATATGATTAGAACCTGCATTTCAAACAAGTAATGGTGACTTAAATCTACTGCTACCAACAGTTATTTTGGGTGGTGTGGCTAAAGCACTTGCCAGAAAACCAAGTCAAAAAAGCCATTGAGTACCGCAGCTTTCTCCATATTCCAGGTTATCAGGTCTCCCATTTCCTTCTGGGGAGAGCCCACATTTTCCCTAGTCTTAGCCTTGCATAGTGCACTTGTCTCTAGTTCCTCCTGTTTATTCCCCATGATGACTGAGTTAGAGAGGCATCTAAGCTGGGACCCTGGTGCAGCCAAGATACTGGTTGGAGTGGCTGGAATGAATTTGTGCTGCTCTTCAGGTGCTCTCCTGCTGACCTGCAATCTCTCCCCATGCTCTGGGCATATATCATTGACCCCGGCATTAAACTTGAAGGAGTGGGATGGATTCAGATTCCCCTCCCCCAACAACTTATTTATGATTTAAATCAGTGATGGTCTGCATGACAATTATTGCTCTTAAAGTTCTTCTATAGTTACTATTATTTGTCTTGTGGGGCTTTTAGAAGATTAATATTCTTTTATTCTTTGGTTCAGTTTTTAGAAATCATGTATTATTGGTTTGGGCACAATACAGGTTTTATTCCAGCCAACATAATTCAGTAATTTCAGTAAATTTCACATGAAAATGTTACACTCAAAATCTTATTTATCGGAAAAGAGTAAGCTCACTTTCTGTATACACACACACACACACACACACACAAACAGAGATAGATAGATAGATAGATAGATAGATAGATAGATAGATATACAAACCTAAGAATTTTTTGCTTGTATAAGTGAAATCCAAACAGTCTAATCCAGGAATTTTTACTTACTGAAATCTAAAAAAGTCGAGAAAAAAAGGCATTATGCAGTTAAAACTGTTATATAAAACACACATTTGTCTTTGTCTATCCCTTGTCTTGGTGTTGTGCTCACCCTTCCCCTGTTCCTCTGGGTCCCAGGTTTAGCAGTTTCATTCTACTGGTTGTTGTTTGGGAAGGTGTTCCAGAAAATAGCTTCTGGAGTCCACCAGTGTTCAAGGTGATGATTTTCCCTTCCTTGCCCTAGTAATCATTTGGTGCTCAAGTTCAGGTTTAGCTAATATGCTTTTAAACCTACCCCTTCATCTGCAGCTACACATTACACCCACATTTTCTGTGTATGGTACCTGTGTCAGATATAACTTCATTGTCTTTGTTACCCCTAAGCCCAGCTTTGTCCAGCTCCAGACCTGTGTTTCTTTAACTGTCCATGGGTGAGCTGCCTCTAATGCCAGCCTGTGCCCCACTTGTCATCCCTTGCCTGTGCTCTTCTGCGCTATGTCCTGTGTCTCCCTTTCTCAAGGACTCTGCTGTCCTATCAGGCTTTTATTTATCTACACTACATCATTGTCTAAGAGCTGTAAGTCAGAATCATAGAAACATAGGATCATAGAATGGTTTCAATTGGAAGGGACCTTAAAGATCATCTCGTTTCAATCCCCCTGCCATGGCCAGAGGCACATTTCTCTAGACCTGGTTGCTCAAAATTCCGTCTCATCTGGTCTTGAAATATTTTGTTTTACATGGAATAAAGGATTGTTATTTCTGTTAATATAACTATAGTCATACCATACAAAGATAAAGAAAAGTGTTAAAAATTACATATAGACAGACACCTGCTGTGGAATTGCAGTCACAGATAAACCAAGTAAAGAAAACTTCAAGAAGTTTGGCAAAGGTTCAGTCAGAAGAAACCTAACAAGTTTCAGTTCTGAGGCCTTGCAAACTCAGCACAAAGCTTATGGCTTGTTATGAAGAATGGAACTTCTGTAATACAGAGCTGCAGGATTACAAGAACTATCAACATCTGTTTTCTATAGTTAATTTGTACAGAAATATCTCTGCTTCTAATTAACTAAAAATTAACTGAACCACCCAGATCATAAACTTCCATGTTATATGAGGAAGAAAAAAACCTCTAGTGAACAGATAATGGAATACAGTTTTGATATTGTAGTACATGCTTTTTTTTTAAGTTTATTTTGTAGCTCTGGATGAGTCAGATCCTTTCTATTAAAAGTTATAAAATCTGGAAGTGCAAGAGAGGTGAGGCTGGGAACTCCCTGTTCCCAGTTCTGAGAATCAAGCTGAGTGTGTATCTGCTATAGGCACACATGCACACACATGTATACAACACACACACAAATATACTCATGACCAGGCACACAGGCAACACTCAGCACTCTCACAACATCAACATCCTCATTCTGTTCCTTGATCTGTCTCATCAGGATGAAGGTGTGCTAGAGAGAAATACATCTATGTACAGACTTACCTGTGATGTGGTCCCACCCAGGAGCTGGGCTCAGACCACGTCAGCCCCATAGCTGCCCCTAGGTCCCAGGCTCCCCTCTTTCTGGCACCTAAATGGACAAATATTTGAGGATGTAGCCCCATTCCAGCTGCTGGTAGAGATCCTTCCATTCACACCATGAAGTTCTTCATAGGAACAAAATACATTTTATCACTCTTTTTACTCTCAGTTAAGGTCCCAATTGTGTCAGTAGTTCTATAATTTTATCTCTGAGTAGTTGCCTTCAGATTTATTATTTGTTATTTGTTCTGCAGTATAGAAATAGACACATGGGTGAGTCTTTCATCTTGTCATTAGTGTTTCAGTCTCAGATCCCAGCAGAGGTGAACTGAGATGCCAGTTCATAGGATACAGGTAACTCAGATGGTGAGCATTTTGATCAAGTTGGATTAGGGTGTGTGAATGTCAGGAGATGCAGACCTGGGTAATAACAAAAATGAGTAAAGAATAAAATTAGTTTTGTTATCAGGTGTATGTGCTGGTGGATAATATGCAATAGCAGTTATTAGGGTCAAAGTTATGCTATCCACTATGTCAGCCAGCATCATTCTGTTGAGATAATTTTCAATCTGCATCTAATAAATAAAATGCTAGAGGGATCCATTTTATTTAGCATTAAATAAATTGCAGTCAAGTCATTAAAGACTGAGAACAAGATATAAAATTGCCCTTAAAAACTTACATTTCTACCCACAAAGAGGTGTATATTATAATATCTCTAGAAACTCAGAAGAAAGCCAAAAATAGATTATAATTTCTTAATTGGGTTTATTTACAGTTGGGGTATTAAATATGTGCAAGCCCCTGTGTAATAAAGTAGGTGACCTCTTAATTGCTTTTGATTATAAAGTCAAGTATGCATTTTATCAAAAATTTATTTCTACCACCCATTGTCAGGGAATTCCTCATATTATAGAATGTTAATTGCAGCAAAAATGGTTGACTGTGAAGCTAAAGATACAGAAAACAGACTTTTCAAAGGAATTAATCTCACACTGACCAAACCTTCCTTCCCCCACTATTTTTCATTGTTACTCATTTTAGATCTTTGTCACCCACCTAAATCCCAGTGTACTACAAGCTCTGACTCCTGATCTACGGGGTTAGAAGTAACATAAAAAGTTTGACCTATCCAATCCCAATTTTTGTGTTGGGTTTTTTAAATGTTCTTATTTTGATTGTCATATTAATCACCTGTCAAAGAGCATTTCTTAGCTTTGAAAGGAACCGTGTCCATTTTCTTCAGTTCAATAATCTGAAACTGCCAAAAGTGAACTGTTCATCTCACTGTGAATAAACTGAATGGTATTTGTCATTTCTGAGCTTGCTGATGGTGTCTCTCCCTAGCAAAGTGCAGTCTTTTGTGATAGAGGAAATATTGTGTATTTAACTGTATATTGGGCTTTGCACTTTTCTTTTCATGCGTGGGTCGATTATTGATGTACATCTCATGAATGAGGAGGAAAGTCTGTGTCCATTAATAACTCCAGAAAGAAAGAACTATCTTATGCAGCACCTTTCACATGAATGCTGTTTATTAGTTCTGCCAAATCTATTTCTATATCCTTAATTATTGATCAGAGCTCTATTTTGCTAGGTGCCTAGAGGTGCAGGGAAAAATGTGCCTTTTCCTGAAGATTTTCAGAATTTTTTTGTACAGATCAACTGTTCTGAGCTTATCCTACCACAACATCCAATTAAATAAGATAGCAACCCAGTAGAAAAGGTTTTTTTCTTGAAACTTACAATTGCTAGAAGTTTAGGAAAGATATATGAATTTATCTGTTCGCATACACAATTGTTTTTCCCAGTCAGAGCTGAATGCTTCAACTCCCAACCAATGAAAAATGTCAGATGTCTATCAAGTTTTGAAGGATGTGTTCTGATTCTAAAATAGAGCCTTTGCCAAGATTTTGCTGACAAGTGAATGCCTTAAGTTAGTATCACTGGTTTAACATAGCTATTTACCATCTGCTTGGTTCTCAGTGACCAAATAACGGCAGCTTCAATCATGTTTGTCTCAATAATAGAGCTTGAAGTGATAATAATAATTAAAAAAAAAAAGAAAAAAAGAAAAGAAAAGAAAAAAAATCCCCCAGCAACAGAGAGTTAGAAGAGAGAGAAATGCTCACTGGAGGCCTTGCTTGTTTTACTGTGCGAATACGTCTGATGTAGCACCTAAATGACCAGGATAGGCTAAAATGAAACCAGTATATAATACAAACGCGTTTCAGGCTAAATCCTGGATATATTAGAAAAATGCTTATTTTTTTATGCCAAACTTCTTTCAGAACCATGACATAGATTGAAGCATCATGACATACGCCATTTTTTAGGTTCCACTTGCCATCTGTCATGCATATTTTAAAGAAAACAGATGCAGGTAGAACCTTAAAAGAGATTAGAAGGGCCTTGAAAGAACTATATCACTTAGGTTGAAGTCTACCTGACAGGTTATGATATAGGTGATGGAAGGGATGCATCATCCCTTAATTGCAGCTGGAGAATCCAAACTTCCAGAGAACCATAGACATAATCATATTGTCAGTAGTACATCCTTCACAGCCTCAAGAATGAGTGTTTTTAGAAATAGAAGTAAATATGGCATTCTCCAACTGAGAATTTGTAGTGTAGGACTACTGGTACATAGGTAATCAAAATGCAAAGAAACAAAATGCAAAGCCTTGGTGAATTTGGGGTAAAATGTTTCTTGAATATCAGTATCTCAACACAAATGTGAAGACCTCTGAAGGTCTTATACCATCATAGATTGCCCAGAGAAGCTGTGGCTACTCCATCCGTACAAGTGTCCAAGGCCAGGGTGGATGGGACTTTGAGCTTGGTCTAGCAGAAGGTGTCCCTGCCTATGGCAGGGGGGTTGGAACCAGATGACCTTTAAGATCCCTTCCAACTCACGCTCTTCTGAGATTCTATGATCCTTTTCATTTCATGCAAGTATATTAGCTACTGTTTCCTGGACTCATTTGTGGTTTGCCCAAAAAAGAATAGTGCTTTGGAAAACAATATTATTTAAAAATCCCTGAGGTCATAGTCACCAGCTGTAAAACATGCACATGAAGAGGTATGACTCACGAATCAGTACTATGAATAAGAAAGCCATGTACATCGGTATTCTCCCCAGCGCTCAGACAGAGCCAACAAAGCTAAATAATGCAGTGAGCTTCTTTCACCAGCTACTATAGTTACATACAGATTGTTATCTCAAAGGGAACAACGCGGGGTGGAGAGAAAGCGGGGTGAAATGTTAAATACATACTTTAGTGTATTGATACAGATAAAAAAAGATGTGACAGGCTTAGTATGCAAGGTCAGAAATGATGTAAAAAAGAACACCCCCAAGGAGATTGCTGAGCCTGACTCTAGCCAGTCACCTGTTCAGAAATGCTGCTGGGTATTTTGTTTTTAAAATAGCTGAGATAATAAAGAGCATCATGTCCCAAAGATGAATTCTGACACACTGATGCTGCATGCAAAGAGAATTTCAAATTCTGAGGCCACAGTTGTATTTTTGATGAGATTAATGATAGCTATGAAAAGATAATAAAAATAAACTAAGAATCTGACTGATAAAAGTTTTGTCTGTTTCTATGACATGTTTAGTTCAGTTAGCACTGCTGGCAATCAGCTCTTTTGATGCTGCTGAGATATTTGCAGGCTGAGCTCAAAAGAAGAAACATCTGCTGATTTGATCAGAGGACATATGGTTAGAAAATTAAGATGTGGAACTGTAAAGTAGTAATAGGAAAGAAAAAAGATTGTGGTTTTAGTCAGAAATGAAAAGTTTACAAGGTTCTCCAGGAAAAAGGAAAAAATACAATCTTTTTTTTTTTTTGGCAGAGATTGAATCACAAAGCAGATTCTCTACTAAAAATGTTTCACATATGTAATAGTTTCAGCAATTTTCTCTTCTGTTCCTGCAAGCAAAGCTTGTCTTTTCATGAAAAACTCCCTCAGTGTCCCTCTTACAGGAAATAGAGTATCTGTAGGATAAAAGCTTCAATGTATGCAATTCTTTACAAAAGGTTATTGAATAACCAGATTATACTGTGGTGTTAAACAAAGGCAAAAATACAGGGAGACAGTAAATGGAATTTGAGTCTAAGATCAGTCCTTCTATTAACTATTTTCAAAAACATATTTAACTATTTTCATGTTAAAACACATTAGCTATTTTCAGAAAAGGTATGCCTCTCTCTGTGCTTACACACAGAAGCTCCTGAGACGAGTGAATGATGAAAGACTTACTAGAAATCAGCTATTTTAATCGGGAAAAGAAGAAGTCAGTTATTTAAAATGAAGAGGTTATCATACAATAAATTCTGTTTCAGAAACTCAGAGGAATAGTTGCTTCTTCTGTCCATGTATGTTAAGCATATTCCTTTGGATTTTCTCTTGATTCACTTTCATGTAACTTTATTCAGAAGCAGATTCATAGTGCAGGTTTAGTATTGTGATTTTTGGATACAAATCTTGAATTGGTGGTTTGTGGATATTTTTCACCCTGCCTATGGTAAATATTTTTTTTACAATACCTTTCCCTTCAATATTTATTGTCATGATTTCAAAAACTGTTGTTCCAAGTTACTAGAAAACTTAGGAGTACATAAAATAAAAGCAAACTCATATTAGTATAAAATTATTTTCAGTTATTATTTGCAAGGTTTTTAAAGTTTCCTATTCTTCTGAAAACATTGAAAACTTTAAAAACTGTGAACTGGTTTTGCCCATGAAACCATGTTGTATTTAGAAACATGAACTGATCAGAGGGAGGGAAGAACCAGACTATTCAAGAATGTTCTTTTTATTTTGCTATAAGTAGCGGTTCTTATCTCTGCTAACACTGAGTTTACTAGTACTGAGGAAGAAATTATTTCCAAAATACTTTTCTTTTAGGTATATTTATGCCATAAATTCAAAGTTATGAGGAGTTTTTAATGTCAACGTAATCTCATAGTTTTTGCATAATATCTTTTCCTCAGTGTTTATCAAATTATTTATTTCATTCAGAAAGGGTTCTTGCTTGAATCTCTGATCTTCCCTAAACCACTGGACTCTTCATATTATGTGAAGGAAGGATAAATATGACCCAGTAATTATTGTCCTCTTGGTATGTGAACTGAGATGGGTGACACAGAGTTAGGTGATTTTTTTATTCTTCAAACTAATAAATTCTTCATAATAAATGAGAGGAACCACTGCAACTTAAACTGATCAGTTTGTTCCCTGCAACATCGCACACAGGCTTGTCACGTCAAGTTAACACAAGAGGTGCAAAGAAAGAGAATTGACTGATTGGAGATTTTGACCCTTTTAAAACAAGTTATTGGTTGGTTGGCTATTTTAAGAGCTGTTCATGTCTGCACTGATCATGACAGGACACATTTTAAAAATGTAAATGTATGCTTTCTCACCTAATGCTGAATATCAGCAGAATGCAAAACTCAAGGTTCATGATCAAACACTGCTTCTGTAAATGAGGAATTTCCACATTAATTTCCCCAGTGTATCTTTAAACTTGCCTGTAAAGTTAAAAGGTACTTCCATATATAATACATTTTTGATGTGGCTTTTCACAGCATTTTGAAATGACAAAAGCTGGATAATCTTGGTAAAATGTACTTTGTGGGATGAAGTATTAATATTTGTTCTTCTCCTCTGTTTCACACTAGACTAAGTGCCAGTTTTAGATGGCTCTGTCCATTCAGTTGTACCATACGAAACTTTTAAGGAGTAATAATGCAAAGCAGTATGAAATCAGGTGGCCAATGACATCCTTATCATACTTGCGTGGGTAGGAGTAGGACAAGGTCTATCAAATTGCTTAAATATAACTGAAAATCATAATGGGAATGAAATTGCAGATCTGTTGTATCTGCTCCAGATGTTGTGTTTTGAGGCTTTGTATAGTTTATTATGGGACATCACACTTATGTGATATATCACAGTATGTATGTTATCAACATGTAGAGGCTACACCAGGACTGTGGTCTCTCTGCAGTCAAACAGTGCTGACAGTGGGGTGTTTTCCAGACTGAACTGGTATTCAATGCTTTGGTTTCTTTTTTATTTTTTTTTTAATTATTTTTAAGCTTTCATCCTTACCTGTGTAAAAGAGATATAGTCAATAATACAATTTCAGTAACAGACATATGGGATTACTGGTAGCTATTCAGACCTATTTAATTTAACAATACAATTCAAAATTTTTTGTATCATAAAATTGATGTTGTTTGCATCTCTTTTGGTCATTTTATGGCTAAAGATTAATTTTATTGGAAAAAAGAAGGCAAATTGAATATGACAGGGTTATTTATAGATTGCATTGACATACGGTTTTATCCTCTTTATTGTAGTTGTTTCCTTTGAACAATTTGAGATTGAAAGGGATCAGCCTATTTATTGAACTTTCTTCCATGACAGCACAGGAACAGATGTCCATCTAATCATTTCTCTCTCAAGCTCACCATTTAACAAAGGGCACTGCCATGTGTTGAAGTAGTTATTCAATCTTGATCTCAAGTGCTGAAAGATACATGATGTGTTTTCATTAATAATAACTGGCAAATTCTCATCATTATTTCTAGCCTGAAACTTTACATGGTTTCAATTTTTACCTTCCAGATCTTGTTATGTCTTATACTTCTCAGATTAAAAAACCCTTTGTTATAGAAAGTATAACGTCCTCCCATGTAGACTTTTAAAAGCCATGTCCAAGCCACCACTTTTCTTAATAGCTATCAGGTATTTACATGATACACACACATAAAGAAAACTTTGGCATGCTTGTTGAAAAACAATGTCCAAATAAAAGCCTTATTAAAAGAGCAGACAGTTCTACTGTGTTTTGGCTCTACTGGCTGTTCCTCCTAAAAGACAACAGAAGTCCTTCAAGAGACTGAATCCTATGTTTGGGAGTTGAAAGCTGTATAAAACCAAACTAGAAATAAAATGCAAATTTCTAAAGCTGGCAATAAGGAGTCACGTGTAGTTAAAGTCACTGTAGAGTGGCTCTGTCACTTGAAATGTTTGCACAGAAATTGAGATTCTGAGAGGACCAGTTGTACTTATAGGTATATGACAATATCCCCTTTAATTCTTGTGGTTCAGTAATGAAATGGAATTTATAAGAAGTAATTATGAGCCCAGGAAATGGTAAGAGGAAAATAGTGGAGAGATAACCATACTGATATCAGTTCTTTTTGAAAAATCAGAGCCAACCACTGTCATCAAAACATCTCAAAATCAGTGAGTTTGTTAAGACATAAACCACAGAGTTTAGGTGGGTTTTATTTTGAGGTGGTTTGAAAAAAAAAAGAGAAACAAAATCTCATTGTGCTGTAATAACACTTTATGAGAAACCATGAGCCTCCCTACCCTCCAACCAGTGAAATCTTCCATAGAAGTTCATAAATGGGACAGGATACCCTGACACTCTGATGTTGCTGCTAAAAAANTGACACTGTTTTGGTGCAAAAAAAAAAAAAAAAAAAAAATCCTGGCTTGTTTTGAAGGTTACTAGGGGAATTTCAATACCTTTTCATTCCAGAAAATGCAGCATAGCAACTTTGTTTTCATTTTTAGTACCTAAGGGAAATATTTGCTTTTAAAATACCTGGTGGAGAAAAACACAGTCCCCACATGACCCCCAGATCTCTTTCTCTTGATGAGTGTATACAGATGAAAGAGAGTAGGTTAGAAATACAACTGCATACAGACTTTGAATAATAAGACTGTGAAGTTTGAACATTGCATGTGAGCTAGTGGCATGCTAGTCTTGCACAAGATACAAATATCAAGATCAGTATTCAAAAGTATGCTTCAGATTCGTCCCGTAATGAAACGTTTACCTTAATGTTTTTATTCATGCACATTACAGCAAATCTGATTCACAACTATTGTACAAAGGGTAAATTTTGCCTTCCCTACTCTACTTATACCAAGGTATTGCTGATTTTGAAGAGAAGCACTGATACATTGCATGAAGGAGATGTAGACTCAAAAGGATCACTTGGATTTGAGCTGGCAGCTCAGAAAAGCAGCACTGTTTAAGCCAACATTTCAGTATGAGGTAAACTGAAGTCCCAGGGATGTTAGAAAAGGCTTTCAGTTCTTTAAAGCTTAAATGCCATTCTGGGTAAAGCCATTAAAACAAGTCATCATATATGGCTTTGCATTTAAAGTTCAGCCAAATAATTTGATCTCCTCAGTAAACAAAATGCAGACACTCATCAATTGCAGTTTAGCATCTGAAGTGAAAATATCTCCAAATTTTAAGTAGACTTGCTTTGGGGCTTTTTTAATGGTGATTGCTGACATCATTTATATATATGTATATACACGCATATATATAGATGTCTTGTGAATGTCACAAAATACAGCCTTCAAATGCCTAAGTTGAGGCCAGGTCTAAAAAAGGATATTATTCTGCCTAAAGTTTAGGAAGAATTTAAGGAATATTTTTTACCTGGTCTCATCTAAACATCTAGTTCCGGGTATGAAAGTGTGTCTCTATTGTCTTCTGTCTGAATGGGAAGCTAAGATTCTCAGTTTCATTATAGATGTCTACATAAAAGCAAACAGACTCTGCACCTGCAGTCAGCAGGCACCTCTCTCTGGGCGTTTGTGCTTATCAGTCTTTCTGTAGGTATCCACTGGTTATTTGGGGTAATGAAGTGAGTGATTACAACTAAGTTTAGCCCACATAGAAACACCAGCTGATGCAGTCTCTTACCAAATGCAGCAGTGAAGCAAAAAGTGAGAAAGCTTGTGGGTTGTGGATATACCTTTAGGATGTAGTTTCACGAGATGCTTGCATGGCATACAAAGTCAGCTTGGGTTATTTCTGCAGTCCTGTCTTCCTCCGATGTGGTTTGTCTGAGTCTCTCCTGTGCTGGTACAGCTGTTTGAGGGTTTGTAGTTACTGCCTGAGATGAGCAAATTAGAAGCAGTGAACAGTGAGGGTTGGACTGGGGTTGTGAACTTCTTACGCTAGCTTTGCTGCCAATGCTATCATCATCTAAAACTGCAGACTGTGTCTCTTCACACAGGCTCAATAAAATTGATTGTGAGTTTAAGTGAACTGCTATTACTATAATTAGTATTTGAATCTCATTTATAATTATCCATATGGTTTTCCTTGTGGTTAATTTTCCCCCAAAATGCTACATTTAATTAACTTAAATATCCTTTAAGTGATTATCTTGGCTTTTTGAAAGCAACAAACACCCACGCTTACGTGTGGATCTCCCAAATTCTTCAAGACCATGCCACTATTCTGCTGTCATTGCATGCTCCCTTCTTGACAGCAGATATATGCTCCACAAATGTTAGTAGATAGTAGCTAGAGTATATGAGTAGAGTATATGAAAAGGTAGGGGGTTTTTAATATATGAAAAGGACGTTTCAAGTATTTCTACCCTATACACCCTATTTTTAAATTACTGTGTTTCTTAGGTGGGAACATCCACCCAGAGGATAAGCTCCAGAATAAAACTGAAGTAAAAAGACCCATCAAAAATCCTCTTATTTTGGATGACCTATAGGAACTGCTGGTAGGAGTCAGCAGGAACACATTATTGGTTAGAATAACTAATTTAAAGTTATTCTTGAAGTGTCAGATGCTGACATCACCAGAGAGCAAACCACTGAACCACTGTTTGTATTTGGCTCAAGGTAGAGAACTATAATGAAGTGAAAAAAGCTTCTTCTTGTTTATTCTTGAATAATGTCACTTTTATAGATTATTACTTTTTGTAATATTTATTTCTGAAACCTAAGTTGTTCTCAGAAATTAATGTTTCCCCCAGTAATAAGGCTTTCTAATCAAAGATTGCTCACAAGATCAATTTGATAACCAGAGATCATTCCTGAATCCTTTATAAATGGCTTAATTCCCAGTTAGACAATTTAAAATGTGCCTTTCTCAAAATCATACTCCATTATACACCTCAGAGTGTTTAAGGAGCTCGTAAGTGTTTACAGAGGAACAAGTAAAGGTCAGTTTTAGTCTGATGAAGAAAGAAGCTGGATGTTCAGTTGATGCATTGTGAGCTCAAAGATGTTCTGTTTCTTGTCATTAGCCAGTTTGAATATTTTGATAATTTTTCACTGCTTCTTCAAAAAATGCCTGGGTTATTTTAATAATACAGTGAGAAGATCAGGAACTCAAGTGGTGTCCATGGAACTAACATGACTATGGAACACTCATGCTCACACAGTGAACAATTCCAAGATTGTACCAAGATCTGAATCTGCAACAGTATCTTGTGTTATTTACAAATAATATTAGTAAAAGCACATACAAATATCAAAGAACACAAACCATGATAATCAGAACTTACAGAGCAGAACAATTTGATTCCTCTGGAACATGAAAACTTTTTTTATTTTATACTTTTTACAGAAAACAGAGGTTATGTTATTGCTACTGTTTTGATAATATGACCTGCAGCAGTAATGTGCACTCTGACAGTCCACGTGGATTTTTTTTTCACAGAGAAGCATCAGTGAGAGGAGTGAGAGAATAAGAAAGTGGTATGACAAAAGGAATGAAAAGTAGGTGAGAAGGAAGAGGAAGGGAAAGAAAAGAAAGAAAAAGAAAGAAAGAAAGAAAGAAAGAAAGAAAGAAAGAAAGAAAGAAAGAAAGAAAGAAAGAAGAAAAAGAAAGATCCCTCAGGAAGGGGTACCAGCTGAAGTAAAGAGACTTGTTTTAAAGAGATCTAGTTAGAGTGACAATTGTTGTTATAATATAGACAGTTATAATGCAAGTCTTCCTGGGTGCCTTTTCTACTCACAGGCAGACCTATACAGACATCATCAAGATCAACTTGCAAGTTGATTCTTAATTGTAAAATTTTTGTTGAAACCACACTTACGTGAAAAAAACCCCCTGTTATCTCAGTTCTTGTCGAATGGTTTCTGAGAGGTTTTAGATTGAGGATTGCAGCATTTCATGACTTTCCAGAAGGAAAGCTGCCTTTGTAACTAGACAATGAACAATTCACACTCTACAAAAGAGAGTTAAAAGTAAAAGAGGTCACCTAAATGCATAGAACCAGGATTGTTTTGTAGTCTGTGGTTTCTAATATTGCTGTATCTGTGGCTTTATGTTATTGGGTGCTATTAATCTCAGAAGAAACAATTATTTTGTCTGAAGAACGGGATTACTTTTGAACTTGAAAGGAAAAAAAGCCAATAGGTTTCTTCTATCCTTTTATATATAGTTGTTGATGTTTTAAGATATGCAACAGTGTACAATTGTGCAGGTGAAATTAAAGCTAATACTACATGAAATAATAATCCACACTGTTTTCTAAACTGCAAGTGAAATAGAAACAGAAACTACATATAGTATGATGAAAATAAGTAACCATTATCAGACCATGGAATTTCTTTTAGTCCAAGACCAGGTCTTTCTATTGTCAAATGTTATCTGCATCGTTTTAATGAAAGTTGATCCTAGTATAATACTGTATACTGGCCCTCATGTCCTTGTCTTTCAGATAGCACTTCAGGTGTAGGTAAAATATAGAGGTCTGGTCAAAGATGGACACTTTGGATATGTTTTGAATGCTTGTTGTGATGTGCTGATTGCTACCTATCCATTGCCTTAAATCTTTTTTATTTAATGGTTGGCTAATTGCAGACAAAGAGTCAGGTATTCAGGGAGATACAAGTTATTTCCCTCACATTTCAGACTGGATCTGTGTTGAGTTATATAATCTTTTTCTGACTAAATTTACCAGTCTGAAAGGAAAGTGGTAATCTGTGTGAGTCTGCTTTAGAGTCTGCGCTTAGGATATCTACAAATACTGTGCCTATGTATATAAATCATATGCTTATAGGTATTTTCTGCTTATAAACTTTTCTCAACTGCTGGAATACTACATAATATTAATCTGTCTATGCTGAGAGTGCCGTAGATAAAAGTTCTTGAAGTAATTTTTGTTTCCTGAACCGTCATTCAGTTTAAAGTCATTACCCCTTGTCCTGCCTCTATGCTCCCTTGTAAAAAATTCCCTCTCCAGCTCTCTTTGCAGCCCCTTTATGTACTGGAAGTTACTAAAAGATTACCCTGGAGCATTACCTTCTCTAGACTGAACAATTCCAGCTCTCTCAGCCTGTCTCCATAGCAGAGATGCTTCAGCCTTGGAGAATCTTCAAGAGCTCCTCTAGAATTGCTCCAGAGCAATTAACCCAGAACTGAATGCACTAGTTCATGTGGGTCTCACAAGAGTGGAGCAGAGGGGCAGAATCCACTCCTTTGCCCTGCTGGCCATGCTGCTTGGGATGCAGCCCAGGAAACTGCTGGTTTTCTAGGTTGCGAGTGCACATTGTTGGGTCATGCTGAATCTCTTGTCCACAAACATCCTCAAGTCCTTCTCCCCAGGGCTCCTCTCAACCCATTCTCCACCCAGCCTGTACTTGTGCTTGGGATTGCTCTGACCCAGGTGCAGGAACTTGTACTTGGCTTTATTGAACTGCAGAAGGTTTCACAGGCCCACCTCTCAAGCCACTCAAGGACCCTCTGGATTCCCATAAGCAATGTATTAGCTATAATTTGCAACATTCTTTCCCTAATACTTTGTAATTTTCTGCTGGGACATGATTCATTTGATGGAGACATATGTGAGCATTGCTATTGCAAAGACTTCCAGAAACACTTCTCCACTACTGTTTATAATAAAAGACATTTCCCCTGAAACATGAAAGGAGAGATTTGGAAGCAATTGGTCTTTTCATATGCTGTGGCACCATGGGCTAGGCAATGTTTGAAGCACAATTTCCATGCAATTTTTAAGTTTTCCTTTCTAGCTGTTTCAGAAATATGTTTTCTTTTTATGTCTATTTTTTTTAGAAGGTCATTTTAATCTTTGAAGTCAAGGAGCCTCAACCAATTATTGTCTACCCTTTACTTTCTGCCCTATAGCCTGGTACCTCCTAGCTGACTTTAAATATTTCCTTATAACAATTCACTGCTCCTGAATGATATATATACTTTCAATTGCTGTCCTGATGCATATGAAAAACCGGTCTTTGCTCTGGTCTGACAAGCTCAGCACCACTTTTTTATTTTTTTCACTGAGATATGAATAAAAATCGCTGGTGTATATTATAAAATGTATGAGGTGAAACAACTGATAAGATAGGAGTATAGCTTCCATAAATTCCAGTGCTCATCTAGTTGTGTATGGATTTCAGAATTACTTTAAATGTATCAGCCAATGGCCTTGGAAAAAAAAGTGGAATTGCCCTAGAAACATGATATTTCTTTATTGTCTTAATTATAATCAATTGTCTACTAAACACAGTGCATGTCTACTTAGGCACACAAAAGACTGAGTATTAAGAGTGTATTAATTTGAGATATGACACTGAGACACAATAGTAGCAGCAATTTAGAAGTGAATATTTCTGGGACAAATTCAATCAAGAAATACATTCCATTTCTGTGATATACAAGACTGTACAGTGTCTGATATACTGCAACTTCTTTCTTGGTGAATCCAGAGAGCTCAAGTAAATACACGTGAAGAATCTTTCATACCTTAAAAATCCTACAGTCAGTGAAAGAACTTGAACTTCATATAGAAAAAAAAAATAAAGTGAGAAAGAGGAGAGTCTCTTCGACTTTCAAGTATCACTGAGATATGGAGGAAACAATACTCACTCAATCCTTTACAAGGACCTTTACAGCACTGACAAAACTGTCATCTAGTCAAGCCTGTTTCTGGTGTAATCACTCTGGTTCAGAGGTGTGCCTATCAACTACTGGTCTCGCAAAAAGATATTGATGACCATCTAGAGGTCTTACACAGAGCTGCTCTTGATGCTAAAGTGAAACTGTACAGAACTAGATTTGTGCAAGCCATGCAACCACAAGTACAATACATTTCCATCTGCTTCAATGGATTTTTGGATCAGGAACATAAAATAACTGCCAACACAGCTTATTGCTTTGCATTTCAGAGCTATTACTTATTGACTGGGGTAGCTCAAAGAGTGAAATGGGGCTGCATTGTGCACTGCAGTACAAATTTCCAATTTTTATATTTTTTTTCAAAGAAAATTGATACAGAAAGTGTATCATTAACATCTGAAAGCACTGCACTATAAAAAATGCTTTCAAAGGACGTATTGGCATTTAACCTCCCAGTTTCATCAAATCTTAACTCTGTACACAAGAAAAGTTAATTACATGGTGCTTTAAGTCTTCATAAAAGGTCAATTTGCTAGTACTATACTATGTAGCAGCAGAGGTTGGAAAGGTAGCATTTTGAATAGGAACATGCTTTTAATAGTTGATTGGGGCAAATCATAAGAGGTTCATAGTGCATGCTTGGTAATGAGATTCAATTATTTCCAATGAGAAGTTTAAGCCCCCTTAGAGGCACGACTTTTGCTTACTGTAAGCAAAACTAATCTTTGCAAGTATAAAAATGACACTCACCTTTTTATTGTGTTGGCTTAGAAAAAGGTCAGATCTAATAAAGATCACTCTTCTTGACAAATAACACTTAATATTTCTTTACCTTCAGCTTATATTATGTTGTAAAATCAGATTACTTATGCGATAGCCTAATGGTACTTGACCAATAAAAAATGGGTCCAGTACAACTACAGAATGTATACAGAAGAGTCTTAATTAAAATATTATTTTAAGTAACACTTATGGATGCTGGATTTATGTCTCCTGATACAGCAAATCCCGCAAATTTACTAATACATGAAAAATGGGGGGGAAAGTTTTCCTCAGGGCTGTGAAATCATACAATAAAGGTAATAGGAAAAATGTATTTCTAGTGGAGTATATTCCCTGCAACAGCAGACCATCATAAGAAATATGCCTACCTGAATTCAACTGGCAGAATTAGGAGAGAAAAGAACAAGCAAATAACTACCACAAAATCCCACAAAGACTCCTTTGTTATAGAGAGAGGGAAGGATGAGTTAGTGGCTTATGATTTGGGGTACTTGTGTTTAATTCTCCACTCTGCCATCATCTTGCGTTGTAAAGCTAAGTCACTTTAACTTGGAGTCCCAGAAGAGCTTTGATGTAGTCTTAGTTCAGGCTGTAGAGGATGCTGATACAAGTGTACATATACGCCTGAAAAAAGTGAAAAAATACCCAAAATACCCAAGTTTGTGTTATCAAGTAGTACCCAGAATAAATTATTTTGGTTGAGGAAAAATGCTGTGCACGTAAAGTCAACATAAAAAGTGTTTTCAGGAGTGAGTAAATTAAGATTGTGGCTAGCTTGTTTCTTTCTGTGATCTTAAAACCAGGTAGCGGCTAAAGTACTTGTGCTTACATGTGCTCCTGGGAAAAGCTTCCATGTAAGTTTCACCCTAAAATACACACACAATAAATAGAAATGTCTGAAAATTCAAAATTCCTCGTCCAAACTAAAATATCAATATAGATTAATGTAACATTATATCATTGGAAAAAAGGTGAATTGTAGTTATGGATACATTAATAGGAATGTCAAGAGGTCAAGGTTAATTATTCTGCATTTATTTAATGAGATATCTTTATAAATAAATTATATCTAAGAATAAAATCATAGGACTGTTAGAAAAGGCTAAAATAATTGTTCTGTTTCATTTGGCACTTGAATATTGTGTCAAAATTTGGGGATACACAACTTATCACACATGTAGGCGAGTAATCAAGAAGGCAGAGGAAACCACCAATGATCAACAAATCAGAAAATAGGGGCTAAAGGCAAACACTGGAGTGAATTACATTTCTTTTCTTTCCTGAAAAATGGAGTAAGATTTCAATTGTAGGAAGCAACTTATTGTTTTCCATGTTCCAAAGGAGAAAAAGAGGAAAAATCCATTGGCTTTTTTTTAAAAGAATTTGATGATAAAAGAATATATTAAACTAGCAAATATCCAGTATCATAACACTGAAGAACTTTCTTCATTGGAGATTTTTAAGAGTAGGGATGACATAAAATTTTCAAGGATATTTTTATATAGTTGTTCCTACTCAGAACTGGATTGGCTGTCCTGCACATTTTCTAGTCCTGTGATGTTAGGTAACTAAATATATTTTAGCTGGGAATTAATGGGCTCTTAAGCAATCCTTCAGAAGGTGTAAGAAGTTGTGAGGAATACTGAGATTTGGATCGATAATACAGCGGAGTCATGAAATCAATGGCAACAGCAGAGTCCACAAGCCTGAAAATCAAACTTCACAAGTCTAAAGCTGCACCCAAAGCAGAAGTACTTACTCAGGAGTAAGTGAATTTCCCAAGTAGAAGCACAGAGAAATTTGAGATTGGAAAGAGGAACTGAATCTTCATTCCACCTTCTCTTTCTCACCTGTAGCTTTGATTTTTAATTTGTTGACACTTCATTCCTATGACAGAGTTGATCCATACCTGAACAGTGTGCCCAGCAAACTCAAGTACCAGCACCTTTCAGAATGGCTCTCAATCTCAGAGTTGCTATTTAAGTCACTGCCATTTCAGTCTCCAGTCACATATCAGCCATTTCCTGACCCCAAATCTCCCTCTAGACTATATTTATATCATTATTGCTGGTACAATATATTAGTTTTACTCAAGACAATCGGTGAAATCTATTTAGATATTTCCATATGCTTAGAAAACTTAGTACAACTCTGTTTTAATTCAGTGTAGGAATCTTAGTTCCTTCTGATTGTGTCCTGATAATGGTTTTATTCCCTCTGTCTTTCACTAAGGTAATTTCTTTCATAAATGCAGTTTGATGCAAGTGCTTTTAACATATACAGTTCAATTATGAGTTGTCTGTGCTGTTCCTGTCAACTAACCACAGACAAAATATTTGATGGGTTTCTAAAATGAGAAAAACTAACTTTCTCAAGGCTTCCTCATTTTCCTCTTAAGCCTAAATTTGCTAAAATGACAGGACAGAATTCCTGCTTCCAGGCCACTTAACAAAAGTGTCTTCAAGTGTAAACCCATGTTTTCCAAAGCCTACAGAGAGCACAAGTGTGAAAAGCTGCTCAGAGTGCTAAGAGATGCATGCCCCGTGGGCACCCTTAAAATTAGTTGGTTTAAACACCTGAAGCATGAAATACATTCTGCACGGGTCATGATCAAACTCAAATGGAAAAATTAAGAGAAAAAGACATTTTCTCTTACTCCGGGGGAAGCACAAGGTTCAATAAAAAGAATACAGATTCCTCTGCTTTTATCTGCTCCCTTCTTCTTCTGCATATCTGTTGACTGTTTTTTGCCTACTGAGGTGATAATCCAGCCCATTAGTATTGTTCCCTCCATGGCAAGAGTGTTTCGATGTCTGACTGCTGCCCTACATGTGACAAGGGTCAGTTGTAAATGCATATCATGTCTGGGGGCTCCATATGGATTTCTGTGGATAAAAACAATCTCTGGCAGCAGGACAGACATGAATATATCTCCATCCAATCCCCCCTGCAAGGAGAAGAGCAGCAAGTCTAAACACAACTTAGTATGTGATCCCCTGTCCAGTCAGTAAAGAAGTGTTCTAGGAAATGGAAATGTCTGATCAGGGACTTAGTCATCACTGCTGTGAAGTGCAAGCTATACACAAACACACTTCTAGCAAGCAATATGATGTTCACCTGTGTGAATACATCTCTAGTAAACCTTATGGGATCTACTGAATTCATTAAGTGCTCACGTGAGAGCAGAACTCTTTGAATCACTCCCAAATAAAGAAATGAGAAGCCATGTCTGTGGTTCAGACCACGTGTTCAGGCTAACATCTCTTAGCCTGAGCTTGCCAGGTGCAGTATTCTTGCAGAACCCTTGGATTTCAATACAAATAGGTGAAGCTTAGCTTCTTATGATATGAAGCTTGTTATTTAACATACTATATCAGTACTGTGGGCATGTCAAAACATTTCTAGAGCAGCTTGAAGAAAAAGTTTGAATCTGGGAATACATAATGGACATAGCTTCTTTTTCATCTGTTAAAATTTATAAAGACAACATTTTTACAGCAATCTTGTTTTTCACCACCCCTATTATTGACAGAATTAACCTTTATATTTTAAGACCATATAATTCCCTTATTGCAGCTCAGTTTATGGAAAAATAGTTATAAAGAGCAAGTCTCTGTTCATAGGTTTAAGGTACTGATACCTCTTTTTAAGAATATAACAGGAATAGATCAAAAGTTTTACATTAGAGTGTAGAACAGGTTTACTGCATCAGACCATAGTTCATTTATTTATAGAGTACTGTCTATGGCAGAGGCCTAGAAAAAGTGACTGAATATAATAGCAGGGCAATCACACAGCTACACTTTCTCCAAAGCTGGCAGCTAAATCCTGCCAGCCACTTGAATTCTGTATCTTACAGAATTCTGGAGCAATAACAAGAAGGGAATTTTTGCTTTTAGCAGCACTTGTGTCCTTTTTTTTCCCACTAATGTTTCAAATTGCTCTTTGAATTGATGGAAATGTTTAAAGTCCACAATGTTCTGCAGCAACAGACTCCCAACCTTAACTCAAGCTGTGCGGAAAAGCTTTTCGCTTTTTTTCTGCTACATTTTCCATTCTAGTAATTTAATTTTATGTACCACATAGGGAACAAAAAAAAAAAAAGTGAATGGTCACTGCTTTTTTACCTTTTTTTGTGTTAATTGTATTTCATATCACATTCACCTCCACTCTTCCTTTTATTCAGACCAGAGGTTCTTGCTTTCATTCTGTAGCTTTGATCATCTCAGTCACCTCTGAATATTTTCAATTTCTAATATATATCCCTGGAAAGAAAGGACCATGAACAAAGATGATATTTGCGTTACTGAGGTTACACAGTGGCATGATGATTTCTGCCATGTTGTCTATGCTTTGCTAATATTGACGTTTGATTTTGGTGTGGGGTGCTCTTTACCTTTTAAATGACATTTCATGGAATTATGGACAGTAATTTTAAGATCTGTTTCCAGAGTGGTAATAACTAGTTGATACTCTATATTTTGTGTGCAAAGTTAGGATTGTTTTTCCCATACCCCTCTTTGTAAACAGTTTCATCTGCCATGCTATGTCCAAGTCTTTCAAGGTGAGATTCATCTGGTGACACCTGAGCTCTTTGCCTTTGGCTCCATTTATAATCAATGGATACAAACAGACATTTTTAAGGGATGTTTTAAGGGATTTTAAGGGTGGGATTTTATCCCACCACTTCACTGTAATGAGATGTTACTACATTAAAATATCAGTTTCCTTCTAGGGACCGTAAAAATGGAGGAAATACCCCCCTGCACTGCAGATGCCCGAGTTAGGTCAGATGAATGGCACTCTCAGTATTATGAGGTTTTTCTGTGGTTCTTATTAGTCTGTTTTTTCAGTTTTACTTCTCTAAATGGCTTGGTTTGATCAGCGGGCTTTATTAGCTCCTTATTAAGTCATTCCCTAGGTAATTTTTGAAGATGTCAACCAGTATAAGTTATGAGGACAAACCTCTAAGATTCTAGCGGTTTCTGCTCTCTCTGGGACTTTAGTGGTAATCTCCCCTATATTCTCAAAACTGATAATCTGTCCCTAAACTCTGATTTCCATATTTTCACCTATTTATATTAATTTACAAGGTAAATTTCTTCCTGTCTTATGGAAGGTTAGTTTCTATAGATATCAGTAATTGGAGATTTATGAAAAGTCTTCAGCTACTCAAGAAGTTAGGCAATAGTAACTGACCCCATTTCTAGCAACAAGCTTCATGGTACCTTCAGAGAGGTGCAAGTGGATTGTAATATATGACTGCCTTTGGTATTCTTGTTCCTCTTATTCAGTATTTGTTTGTATTTTACAGGTATCCATTAGCTCTGCTCGGAATGATACTTTCAACCAATCTATGCTTCTTTAGTGTCTTAATTGCATGCAAGTTCTACAGGCTAGCAGGTGTGTTTATTAAAATAATCTCCCATGACCAAATAAGATAACTAGTTTCCATGCCATTAGCAAGTTATTTTTCAGAGCTGGTTTGTTTTGCCTTATATATTTTTCCTGCTTGTATTTGTGTCCTTGGTGAACATGAAAACAGCTTTCTTAAGGACTGCCATATTTTGAATAGCCTCCTTTGTCCTTCTCTCTCATCTTAATGCCTTTTCTTTTTCTTTTTCTTTTCTTTTTTTTCTGTAATGTTTTTTGGTTGCCGTAAACCTTTCTGACTGATATACACTTGCTTAAAACACCTACAATGATGTCCTTAATCTCTACACCACCTACAAATGTTTAAGCCTTTTAGCTCTTAGTTCCTTTGTAACAAGCCTATCTACTAGCCAACCTTTTTGAAATTCAGAGCTCTTGTGCAGGTTTTAGTTATTCATTCATTTATGAGGATTGTCAACTCTAAACATCTTGCGTGCAATGTAACACTCATGTTCTTTAATAATGAAATTTTAAATCAGCTCTTTTCTTCTATCCTGGATCAAGTCAAGTGCTGATTTTTTCCCTTTGCTATGATTAACTACCTGAAACAAGAGGAAGGCACTCAAAAAACAAGTTTCACCATCACACTGTGATGTGACATTTACATAGGTACTGAGGATAATTGAAGTCTCTTATTTTTATTGTGTTTCCTGTCCTCACAACAGGAGGACCACATAACTCCTGTTCACGCTAACATTTCTTAGTCTATTCCTATTTTACCAGAATTCTTTTCATCCTAGTAATAAAGTATTCTTATAGATCTTAGGATTTTGGTCCCTGTATACAGTATCTCGGTCTCTTGTATGCAAGGTTAGAGACCATAAGGGAAAGAAAAGAAAAGACTGCTTGTGGGTTTTATTCCGGAGTGGAAAATATTTTAGAAGTTCAGGCAGACTCTGAGTATTGTGCAGGTGGTTATTCCGAGGTCAGCTGATGAAACTCCTTAGAGAACTAGTGGGGAGATTTGGTATGGTTGTTTTTTGTTTTATTTTATTTGTGTCATTTAATTTATTAATTTTAAGCCTGCTAGTTGTTGCAAATAAATATGAGCAATAAAAATGCACTAGAGATCAATTACCAGATATGGAGGTGTCTAATGTCCATCTAAGTGATAGCTGGGGACCGACTGGAAAGTGGCCACAGACATTTCTTGCACAGGGAACACATTAGCCACATAACATGGCCCCATGTCTCTGGTGCTCTTTATAAAAAAGTCTTTTTTCCTTCTCCAATCACAAATTCCTCACCCCTTTCCAACACTAAAAATAGGCACCTGTGGGAAAATATAATTAATTGTGCTATCATACAGCAGGAGATGTAAATTATTCTTTAAATTATAGACAAAACACCAAATATACTATGGCTCTGGGTTACTTAGCTCTGTTATTTTGGGCAACTCAACAGGGTTCATATTATTATAGAACTGTCAGATACAATCGTCCTACTTCTGCTAATTGTCCCTCTGTGAATTTGCAGCACCTGAGCAGGGTTTTGCCTAAACCACCACATGCTTTAGGAAAATGATGTATTGCAAAAGGCAAAATATTGTAGCACCTGAATTTTTCATCCAAAGCTGAGCAGACAACAACTTATTTATAATGGCACTCTGTCATCCTTCAAGCCTCGATGGAAGCCTTAGAAAGTGAGTAGCTATTTTAGGAGATATGTCTCATGCTTCCAGTCTGTGTAAATCTGAACCTTACTTCTAGCTGCATACAAAACATTTTCATAATGCCCTGCTTTGATCAAACAAAACCTGTGTATGAGACTAAGCTATTTACTCTGCATTGACATTGAGGGTCAAAGGTGGCTTCCTGGATGAGCAAATTAGTTCAGGTCATAAAGAAATCATATGCTTCAAGAAAAGACTATTGCTTTATCAGTTTAGAACAGGTAGGAATACCTGCCTGCCTACAGCTACTGACTGGACCACAGTGTGCACATACAGTGACTGTCTGGTGTCCTCACCCTCCTGTACTTCAGCAGATGGACAGCTCTCAGGGTGTCCTTTGTGGCTATTGACCAGCGAAAAACATTGCAATGTTTTTGTTGTTTGTCTATCAGCTGTGTTACTTGTAGAAGTTGAGTTGAATTAATGCAGCATCCCTTCCAAACAGAGACATGATGGCAGCAAAGCAAGAAAGTGCCATCAGCATTATCCTTGTACTTCTCCCTGTGCTGAAATTAATGCTCAGGATTGTTTCTTTAGAGTAGCCCCTTGCTCCTTTCATCATGGGACACAGCCTCAATCCTCTAAAAACACTGCATTCTCCGCTGACCACAGATGCATTTTGGATCAAGCCGTGAGCCCAGACTGATTTTCCATGTATCCTTTCATTCTGCAAAGGCAACAGAGGTTCCCCTCCGTGATCTTAAAATGATGGCAGGCAACCATCTGTTTCATTAGCTACAATTAGCAATCAACGTTTCAAAGTGCACTAAAGACCAAATATGATAAGGAGGCCTTCCTGGACCACTTTGTAATGCATTCAAATTTTTATGCTTTAATAACTCTAATACCAAGCATACCTTCATTTTCAGGTGGCTCAGTTGACTACTTTTTCACCAAACTCTCTACAAAGTCAGAGAAATTTTAGGAATACACTTCACATTAAAAGCTTTGCCACCCACCTGTCACTCACACAGAACACGTAATTTTGACAAATTAGGGGGAAAAAAGCTAATTACATTTTAATTTGCTAATCCTTGCTTAGTTAAACCAGTGAAATACTCAGATTACCTGAAGAGACCTAAATTGCTTCCTTTAAAGGATAAATAAATGCCCTTTAGTATTTTCAAATATTATTAAAAGAACATATTGATTGACAGATAAGTCATCTCTGGTGCAATATCAGTTTTATAGAAGTGAGTGCGTGTGCCTAGACATAATTGTCCAAAGTTTCACAGAAACTTTAGGAATTTGGATAATTTTCTGAAAAAAAGTGACATAACTCAAGTTGGGAGTCTTATGGATTGGAAATCTTATGACAGCTGACTAAGCTATAAGATTTGCTTACATTTTTTCTTGTTTTCCACCAAGCAATGCTGTAGAAACATGATTATAAATCTGCACCCAGGCCTGCCCTTTAAAAGAGATGCTCTGAAGTGAATAAGAATCATGGGTATGACCTTTCAAAGATAGAATATGACCAATTAGGGAGAGATTTTCTAATGTTCCCAAGAGTAGGAACAACTGTGCAGAGCTGGAGTCTGGAGATAAAAAAATTGTGACTATAATCTTCCATAGAACCTGGATGCTGTTAGAGGAATGGCTATAAAGTAGGGGATGTCAGAATTAATTAAATATAGGGGCAGAGCAGATAAGATTATTTTTCCTTATTGTTTAAAAAACAATAACATTTAATTCAGAAGATTAAGCATACTGAAGCAGGATGCAGTTAGTGTGGCTGGTACTTATGGCATCCCGAGCGGGAAAGCAGAATCTTTACTGGAGGTTTCTGGTTAGGGACTGAGCAAGCCCTGGCTGGAGTAATTTGATTTGGATCTTGATTTAGATTTGCAAGTATGATGCACAAATTAAGTGCAGTGGTATTAGTCCACATAAAAATAAAATAAAATAAAATTAAACAAAGCAGAACAATAAATTATTTAGATCTCACTGAGTGTTGATTATTTCCCCCATGGTGATGTGTCCACTGTAACTTTATTAGACTGAATCAAGATGTTGTCACTGCATATTGTATGTTACATATCCTTTTCTTTCCAAGAAACATTTCCAGACCTCCTGACATATATAAAACCAGTATTTAACATCTGGCAAGCTGTTTCTGACTATTGTATTTAAATAATGAGATAAAATTTAAAACAAATAGGGTAAATTTGTGTTGTTTTGATTATGTGAAATTCACAACCCAAACAATGCAAAAGCCAATTAATAGAATGCGGCCCCCTAGAAATATAGATAAAATTTTAAAGTGTTCCATGGACATTGTAACAGTATTTGATACTGAATACTAAAACCCAGAGATAAAGCTAATTTAAGATACAGCTGTCTATAAGAAAGTCTCTAAAAGATTATCTAGACATATAAATATGTTTTATGGGGTGAGCAGGTTAAAAAATGTTAGATAATTTTATTATTCTGGTTTCAAAATCTATTTTCAAAACTCCTGAGTACTGCCTCCTCTGACTTCTGTGGAAACTCTTGGGTGCCTGGCATTTTATAAAACAGATCACTCTGAAGATTTAAACAGTTAAACCTGTAGGAGTTACATTTTATTGGCAGTGGTGAAAATATGAGCATGCATCACCTCTAATCGTATTATCAGCCGCATGCTTTGCAGTAACAAATAAGTCCAATTCTCTTCTAAGGAGAGCTAGTCACTGTGGCAAGCTGTGCATGGAAATTAAGCGCCCATAACGTAATTTTCTGTTCTCTAAGCAGCTTACAGTAGACTACACTGTGGGACTCAATCTTGAGCAAAAAGCCAGAGAGTAAGAAAGGAAATGTAATACTTCATAAACCAACACAAATAACGATAATTATTACTTAAAAACTTACATCTGATGTGATTTATTTTTTCATTCTATTGAGTTTTTGCTGCCATTTACATGTTTTCTCAACACCTACATCAGCAGCTTGGCTGCTGTCACTTGTATAAACTAATGCCATGATTGGCACCACAGTGCAATGCACCACACTGCACATTGGCTTTGCCTGGACAGAAAATATTCTTCCATACCACTGGATCTATTAAAAATTTACTGTTACAGACAGTTTCCAGAGCATTGCCTCAATTCATACCTGTGGTCTAACACTAAAGGTGTCAAACTCAAGTCAGTGTTGATGGGATTCTCGTATTCAAACAGCTGCTTCAGTGCTACTGGGGGCATAGAAGTAGGCACAAACTCATACTGCATTCACTAAGGATCTGACTTAACCAAAGATATGCTCTAGTGAAGCTTCTAGGTGTTGCAAAGGATCTGGCAGGGCAATGGGGCAGAAAGGAGCCCAAGAGAGAAAAGACTGTCATGTTGGAAGATCACGTCTGGATATAGGAATGGACATGGGTGTAATATCAAAAGAATATCATCGAGCTTGATTTGGGCAATCCAAAATGAAAGATGTAAATTTGCACGCTGGCTCTGTGGGTAAAAGGTTATAGTATATGGAGATACATACATCAAATTTTTCAACAAGGAACAAGGTCAAAGAGGGGTAATAAACATGAAAGAAAGGGCAAAATAGGGCAAAAAGTTCACACTTCTTGTTTTACTTTGAAGTAAAATGGTGTTGATTCATCTCACCAACTTTTAGGCACTTGGTTGGAAAAAGAGATTGTTCTCTTCAAGTGAGAGAGAAAGAAAGAGCCAGATGTCTTCAGAAGAAGCTTCAGCCCATCTATGATCCTACCTGGGGCTGGATTTGCCTGTCTTTACCTTTTGCTGCATTAAGGACAACACTGTTTATTGTGCCAGCAATTCAGGTCAAGTGAGATGAATCTGAGTAATTCTGTCCAAATCCTCTACTGAGTCAAGAGAGAGGATGTTTTCTCACCAGTTCCCTGTAAATAAATAGCAGTGATAGAAACAAAGTTTTTTACTAGAGATTTCTGAAGATGGTCAGAAAAACATCCTACCTGATACCATCACTGAGCGTTGACTGGGCATTTTTAAATTTCCTTGTTTTGCCACAGCTTGCTTACAGAGTTTTGCTTATAAAATCATGTTGACATTTTGGAAGGAATTTCTATAGTCTCTTACTTCTGTATAGATTCATATGTTTACATGCATATCCCCTTACTCATACATTAGCTATATTCGTCTACACAGGGTGTTATTTAAAAACAAAAATAAAATCACTGATCTACCCAGAGCAGTCTTAATATTAGCATTTTAAAATATTAAAAGATTGTATCTCCGGTGCTAAGAAGCAAAATGTAACTTTTTTGAGTACATAGATGACAGATTCTTAGAGGACATAAAGCTTGCTATGACTCTGTAGATCTAGGCTGGCTTGTGTCAGCTAATGCGTGACCTGGCATTGATGTTCCTTTCACTCCATTAACCATCTCACTATTTGCATTAGTAACATTGACAGTTGCAACATTGTAAAAAAAAGCTTTCCCACACCTTTACATGACCTTTCATTTTGATTTCAGATGCAATGACCCAGATCCTAAAATGAGACAGTTTTTACAGTTTTTATGATTCATTCTTGAAGTGAACACCTTGTTTGGTGTCTTTGTATGCAGTGATAGGAAAAGGGGGAGTGGTTTTAAACTGACAAAGGGCAGATTTAGATTGGATAATATAGCAATTCTCTACTGTGAGGCTGGTGAGGCACTGGAATATGTTGGCCAGAGAAGCTGTGGATGCCCCATTCCTGGAAGCGTTCTAGCGGAAGTTGTCCCTACCCACAACAGGTGGGTGGAACTAGATGGGCTTTAAGATGATCCCTTCCAACACAAATCATTCTATGATTCTATGATCTGCAAACTTTCACCAAGTACTAAGGGTTGACCGCTCCTCACAGACTGTGCAACCCATTTCCTGATGTCTTTTTCTTGCAAATAATCACTATGAAGACCATGAGATTAGCCTAATATATAATACAACATCAGTCAGTGTAGCTCCATTTTTGGCAATGATCATACATGCAGATCTTCTGAAGAAACATCTTTAATTCGTCATAAAGAAGATGCACATTTTCATTGGTGTGGAGTGTTTACAACTGCAGTTTCTTACTGACCATCATATTTTACTGTCCAAATAACTTCGCAAATAAACCTTCTAGCTTATTGACATGAATAATGAATGTGCCAGCAGCGTTGATTTTAAAATGCGTGTCAACACTTTAACATCTGAACATCTATGTAAATGCAAGCTTTTAGCAGAATTTGAATTTAACAAATTACAGTTTGTGACTCTAATTTATGAGAACTATGTAAATACCTAAGATTTTTATAGCTGCTCCTGCTTAAATTAATCACAAATTTCTAATTATGCCTTTTTCAGCTGCAGGATATGCAAATTTAGTTGACTAAAGAAAGGAAGCATTCAAAAACAGATTGATTTTACAAACGTTGTGCAGTATCATTTTTGAACAGGAGAGTGCAGCTTTTTAACCTACTACAGACCTAACTGGTCCACATCTGTTTTGTTTGTATTAAAATACAAAATAAGACAGAAAAAAAAGAATTAACTATATTCTTACTCCGAAAATAATTTGTACCCTCATCACTGGCTGTACACAGGGCATATCTGTACACTACTGCAAAGTAAACACAAGGCAGAAACTTAAAAATATTCTAAAGGATGGGCTAGTTTGTCATACTGCAGCTCCAACACATCAAGTGAGGAGAGAGTCTGACACGAACCTTACTCACAATAGAAATATTGGTTACAGTAGGGTTTCTACAGCCAAGTAGACTCAGCCCTGCAGGTAAGCAGATCCAGGGAAGATTTGTTTTGCCAGCAGTAGCAGTGGGAGTTGGGAATTGAAACCCTGATGTTTTTACAGTAGTTCTTCTTGAGTATTCATTCTCTTTTCTTAGCTGTGATGACAGTGTTGGATTTAATGCCTATTTGTATTTTTTTCTTTTAAATTAATCTATATAGTAATTTACTAATTTATTTTTTGTGTTGCTGGTCAGAAATACGTTTTGCATCCCTTATGGAAGAAAGTTGCTCTTTTCTAGAACTGTAAAAGACCTAAAACTTCAAATTTCCTTCCTTTTTTAAAGGGCTTTTTTGGGGTTTTTTTGGTTAGTTTTGTGATTCTTCCATGAATATTTATGCTTACAGTTCTTTCCTGTCACAGTTCTTTACAGTCAGCCCTTCTCAGACTTCATCTCCAGTACTTCCCTTGCTTTTGGGCCCTTAGGTTAAGGCAGACATTAATACCTTGGGGAGAGTCTAGCAAAAGGCCCCCAAAGCTGGCCAGAATGTGGGAGGAGAGGCTGAGATCTGGGTTGTTCAGGCTGGAGAAGAGAAGAAGTGGAACCATCTTGCTGTCTGGGAGTATGTAGAGATTAAGAGACAGACTCTTCTCAGAGGTGAACAAGGAGAGAACTGCAGAGAACCTGCACATGTTGCAGTAATAGAGAATCTAACTAGCTGTAAAGAAAAAAAGGAAAGTTACCATTTCAGGCAACCAAACCCCACGGTCTATCTTCAGTTAGGTCCAATTTTGAAGTTGGATGTTTTTTTTATCTGGACGTTGCATTAAATTAATTTTAGTGTCCTAATTTTTTAAATTATATTTTAATTTCACTAATTTAATTTCTTAAATTAAAATAGTATATGTTTCTAAATCCAAGGGTGGTTTTTTTTTTTTTTTTATTTATAATCAAGTTCTGCAGACAACATCCACAACATATTTAGGAAAAGTCCTTACCAGACCCAGATTTCAACAGGTGTCTGGAGTCATTTGGTCTGATCTTGAGTAAAGAATTTTGTAGCTAATTGCAACAGAGCTAGTAATTGAGTTTCAGATGGATGATGGGATCCTAATTTGCTACAGAGCTGCAGAGATTAGTGAAATTCTTGGCTGAAGTACATTAAGAAAAATCAGAACTTGGGACTGTATTAGCAGTGTCAGATACAGGGAGGTTTTATTTATTCACTTACTGAAACAAAAGGACCCATCAGGCATATCAGAAGGGAAAATCATATCCAAAATCATGTTTCAATGTGATTCTTACGTAGGCTAAAATAACTCATCTATGAAGTGCAGCTTGACCAAATTTATTATAGTTATCACTGCCTTAGTCCTGTCTCAGCCACCGTAAGGACTGAGTTTAAAGAAAGCAACATGAAGCTTTATGCTGATGGCACAGATTTGATGTCCAAAGGCCCCTGTTGAGCATGCTGCAGCTGCCCAGAGGAATCCTGTTATACAGCACTGCAAGACCTAGGGGAATTGCAATCTGATAACACAAAACCTGTTCTAAACCAGTACATTTCCTTTGTTTTGTACTGTTTTCTGATGTGAGGTTCTTCTGCCACCTTTCAAGCTCTTAATATCCCCCCAGGGTTTGCTCCTCTATGGACTGAGTCAGAATTCACATTCTTTGCAAAAGCTATTAGGTGTTAGGTACTGGGGCTTTACTGTGGAAACACTGAGGGTGTTTCCTTTTTCTCTCCCTCTCTTTCCCCTTTCAAAGATTTGCTGTGCTTCAGTTTGTAATTGCTGGAATTGTAAGCAAGTGTTAAGTGCTGCACAGTTCATTGCTCATTTTATGCTTCATAAAGTATTTAGATCCTTCTGATTCGATGTAGCCCTGAGTCATCAGGCTGTTGCTTTAGCACATCTCAGCTCAGTGGCAAAGAGGGTTGCCAGAATACATTCCTTAAATGCAGAAGACTTTGAGAACCAAGATACATTACTGCTCCTGTACATAGCTCTGTTTTCTTCTCTTCAGTCTTCTCACTATACATCCACTGTCCTCTGTGGATGGAAATTTCCCAAGGCCACTGAATTAATTTCATTTGGAGTTCCAGCTTGAGAAAGTTGGAATGGAAAATGTGGGATTTTGGGTCTAGTGAAGTATAGAGGAAGGTTAGTGCATGGTGCCTCCTAAAATTTCTTGTTCCTTGGGCTACATCACAAGCACATAGATACACATCATTTTTCCTGGCGAATGTTTTGAGGTCCATGTCTTGAAGATGTTGTGACATATCTTTTCCCATGAATATCCACATTCAAATATTGATTTTTAAATTATTTCTTCTCCATTGAATTTTGCAGAACATCTTAAAAATGCCAGACCTTCTAGGTCATTTGTTGCTATCTTTACAAAAACATTTATGTCTATGTTGAGATGTGTCTCAGCAGGCAGCAACAGCTGAGTATTAAGTGTATTTATATAAGCTCTGCTTTGTCTTGGAGATGCTGGGGAGCTACTGAAGGGCTACAGGCTTCCAAGAAGTCATCATTTGTAAAGGTGCCCTGGATCCTGAAATCAGACAGGTCTTGAAGCATCAAGACAAGTAGATCCAAAAATGCAAATCTTTTGATCTCTGAACCTAAATGACTTCCTCATGGTCACAATTTTTAACAGAGATCACTGAACCTGGATTTGTTACTTCACAGTCCCCTCAGCTGCTATAGCAGGTCTTTTGCTCTGAAGAAGAGAAGGGTTTTGTTGGAGTTGCTAGTTTCAGGATTTTTCAGTTTGTCGGGTTTTGGGATTTTTGGTTGGGTTTTTTTTCCCCTGTGCTAGATGTTTTTAAATACTTTGTTTTACTGTTCATAGCTATTTCATTTGATTTCCAGGTTAGCAGTCACTCAATATTTCATAAATATTAGCAGTTAGTTAACAAATTCCATCATGTCATAGCACTGAACTGATCTTCTTCTTGACACAATCTGGTTTGTTCTTCTTCTTTTTCTTTTTTCTTTCTTTATTTTTCTCAAGGAAACAAGTTAAAGATCTTATTTATAATTTATTGTAAGTAATATGAGCTTCACCTTCCCCACACAAATAGTGTACAAAATAATCATAAAAACCATTGTTTCAAACTATAACTCATAAAATCAAGTCTATCTCCAAATGTATTTTTCATTTATAGCCTGAAAAAAAAAAGTGAATTGAGGCTCCAAAATCAGGACACAATTTAGTTTCATAGAAATATGACCACTTTGTTTTGTGTGCCTGGTCTGGAAGTAGGTTATAAATATAAGAAGATTCCCTAAATATATTCCACTAGGCACCAGTGAGGGTAAACTAATCTAAATAAATCTAAACAGCAGATAAATAAAAAAGAATAAATGTTAAAAGAGAAGAGTTGGGAGTAGACCAAAAATCCAAGTGTATCCATGAAAGTTGCCGAATGTTCAGATGGCTGGTTGAGCTCGACAGACCCTTAAAAAATACAGCACATCAAAAGAAAAAAAATTCCAAATGGAACCCTGTCTCAAAATATTGCTTCTTAATTTGCTCTTCTAATTGAGAGTGCTAACAGTTATATTGTAGGCAATAACACTGTCCAGAGGCAGTTCCTCTACAGATAGTTTAAAGGACTAAAGGAATTTCAGGATCTGGGCCCTTGTGTATAGTGGGACAAACTGGTGGGGAGAGTAGAGGGATTTGGGAATAATAAGTAGCTTTTGCAGTAAGTGTTGGTGTAAAAATAGTCTTTTTTCTACCTATTGCCATGATGAAAATAATCTCTATTGGTGTTATGACAGCTTTTAAAAAAGGGAAAGTATCAGGTTAATCACTTGCAGACAGGTTTTCCCCATGTCTTGAGAGCATTATAGAAAAATACCCAGCAGCATTTGGGAGCGATGGAGAAGCAGCTGATCAAGGCTGAAACCAACTTGTGTAGATTATGCCATAGTTGTTGCAATCACATTCTTATTAATATTAACAGAAAGATGGATTGGGTTTTATAATGCATGTTTAAATAGAAAGTTGGTGGCAAGGCGGTACCAAGCAAATCTAGCAGCACTAGCAAAGAGCTAAATTAAAGCCTGAAGTTTGCAAGTGATTACATTTTACTCTATGCAAAATGGGAATATTGCCTTGACAGGTGTTACTGAACTCTGTCCAACAGGCCTGTATGGTCAGACCAAGGACAGCAAACTCTGCTCACTGCCCACTGAAAACCCCCTTTTGGATATGTTGTAGCTCAGCAGTGATTATAAAACATTTTTGCATCCAGAGATTTGCAATTCAAACATCAACATCTAACATTAAAAATAAGCTATATAAGCTGTTCTTTCTTTCCCTGAATCCATCAACAAACTGTATGCAACAAGTTTTTGGTAATTATAAATTTTAACAAGCAACTATTTATTTTAAGATCTTAAGGAAAGCTGATTTGAGTGGGTTTTTCTTTTCCCAGTAGTTGGCTTTTGCATATACGATGGGGCTTATCTGGATGTCAAGATGTTTTCATATTTCTTTGCCCAGTTTTTGTCTTGTAAGCCTGTCTTCAAAAGAAATCAGCTTCACTAAAAGCAAGCACTGTTTCTGATTCTCTAAGTGTTTGCAGTCAGATGGCTGTGATGCTGACTTGTGAGCTTTATTTTCTTTTTGCCAAAGCTTGCATTTTTTTCACCTTTTTGTGTCATTAAATTATGAGAAAATAAGTAGGAAATATTTGGTTAATTTGCAGGCCCTTCTAAGTATTTCTAAGGTTTTTTTTCAATTTGTAGGTTTTCTCCTTTAGAAGTTTTTTAGCAATCACCTGCAGTATTTCTAGTTTTGGTGGTTTTGGGTTTTTTTTTTTTTTCACTATGGACTTTAGACTTGGAAAATTTAAAATAAAACAAAATAAAAATAACCGGGAAATATGTAAATATTTCTTAATTGGGAGACTAAGAAAATCACTGTGAATACTCTTCTATTACTATTTGATTGATCCAGAACATTAATTTAATTTAAAACCCTATACATTTAAACACAAGGTGTTTTTCAGAATAAAAGCTCAAAGCCTGATTTCATGTCTATCCACTTAAGTTCATGAAGTTGGTTACAAATCGATTATCTCAAGAAATTATGCAACATTTCCAGATCTCAAACACAAGATGGCACCATTAGTAATGCTTTTCCCATATTGCTCCCTACTTGATTCAGTAAGGGACAACTTTTGTCACTGCAAAACTGCATTAGCAACAGAGCTTCCACATGCACATTACATGTATCCTTAATGCATAGAAACCTGGTGTATGCCTAAAGGACTCTGTAGTATCTCTTCATTTTATTAAGGGGCTGCGTATGGTATGTTCAGGGTCATGCACTGCAACTACAATCCTGCTTTTCCCAGTATTCTTCAGATAGATGTGCACAACCCTGTGCAAAATTTATTTTTGCCTTTCTGCTGATATGCTTACACACATACTGTTCTCAGTCTCCTTTGAGGAAAATGTGGGTTCGTTAGGAATAGAGCAAATTTAACTATCTTTTTTCACCTCAAAACAAATATCTCTAACAAAACCCAATTTGCCTTTCTCTAGTGCCTTCCTTAAGCCTTGAAGATCTCATATATTTTGTCCAACACATATTAGAGAAATGCTTATGTTATTTTTATTCGTTTGCATATTTGTTGGAAGTAAAGCAAATACCTGTGGAAGATGTTATGAGTTTCCTAATGCAGGAGCCTGACAGAGATGAGGCTGCTGTAGCTCTATTCACAGAAAACATCGAAATCATAGACAGGCTTGTGTAGGAAGAGATCTTAAAGATCCTCTAGATCCAACCCCCTGCCATAGCCAGGGATAACACCCACTAGGACCAGCTTGCTCAGAGCTTCCTTCAACCTTGAACACTTCCCCAGGGAAGGTGTAGCCACAACTTCTCTGGGCAACCCATTCCAGTATCTTACTACTCTCTGAGTAGTGCCCTGAACATGCACAATTTACAGACTAATGTGTCTCCTTATCACTATTTTCCCACATTGGTTTATCTTTATACTTGCCTTGGCTTGCTCTGTTAGACACCTGTTACCACCCAACCCTGAGGATCCTGTTAATAGATCCCTTGGGGCAGATCAGAGTGAAAGGACACTGAATACCTCCTCAGGGGATGGGAGGGAGATTACCCCTGAGCCTCACCGGAAGGGAGGGCATTATCATGATAAAAACCATTATCCCACCTTGCAGGATCTGCTTCTTGTCAGCCTTTTCCTTTACCTGGATCAAATTGCAGCTTCTTGCTAAACAAAGGTTGGTTTGTCTCCTCCAGTAGTGGGTGCACATCCCCTCTGCACCTGGGCTGCTCTTATGCAGATCAGAGGTTCTGCCACCACACACCCAAAAACTCTCTTCCTCCCCTTTATTTGAGGGTTGCAAACCTGGCCTCAGCAAAGCACCTGCTGGTTTTGCAAATGGATTATTTCAGTCATTAACCTATAACATTTCAGTCTCTTACAACATCCCATCTTACATCCCAGTAAGTCTGGTGCAGTCCCCAAGTTTTGTTTCACTTCATCCCACAACCCACACTGGCAGTCCATAACGTGGTTTTGCACTGCCCCGTGGTGACTGTGTCACTCCCAACCCATGGGGCTAAGGCTCCCCTAGGACACCTCAAGAGGCACCAGGTCAGGGGCTCATGTCTCTCTTGGGGTTTTTTGGAATCACCCTGTGCCCATCACCATTCTTCTGTGCCCCTTTGTGTTCATGAATATAATCCTTTAGCCACATAATCTGATGGGAAAATTTAGCCCAAATGCAAAAATATTAGAAAAATACCCATAAAATAAAATACCATTCTTCTAAATTATTTCTCCTTGTATCTGTGTGGGTGTTAACAGATGTTTGGATTAAACAGATGTTTGAAAAGGCATGAGTGTCAGATAGATATTTTGCCCTAAAAATCCAGATTTTATCTATATGAAACCTTATGTACTTAAAGTCTAACTTAAACAAATCTTTTGCACAGACATCAAAATTAAATGCAGATTTGAATACTTTGTTAATTTGAAACCTTTGGATTTGACTGTGCTTAGCCCTGCACTGCAGAGGATAAATACATGAAGTTAAGGACATCAAAAAAGGTGTAGATTAACCTAAAGCATAACACCAGGATAAGAACCAATGGATACAAACGGTTCATGGGGAAAAAAATGAAAAAATAAAAGAAAAAAAAATGAAATTGGAATGTGGCTTCATTAGAGATGAATTCTGGAGCAGCTGTCTGATAGCAATTATTTGGAAAACTGATTTTACAGTACTCATCTTCATTAAAAAATACAGAGAGATAGGATGGGAACTAATAAAAATTCCACTGGGCCAAGAAAATACTTATCTTTTTCCATCTGTTTAGAGCAGTCAGTTTGTGGAAGGTGCTGTGCTAATGATGGTCCTTTTTGTCACAGAGGATACAAAGCTGGAAACCATAAACGTGAAGGGTGTCTCAAACACAAACTTAAATTCTGTGCTTTCCTATGAAATGTGCCTATAACTGAAGGCTTGTGGGTTTGTCTAATGTTATTGGACACTAAACAGTGCTTCCCTTGTTTGGCAGAATTAGAGAGGTAGTGACTAGAGCTAAGCAAATAAAGAATATTCCATTCAGTGAATTTCTCTACTACTTGCAGGTTTTTCCCAGAGCACATTGCAGTTCCCAGTAAACCTTATTATTCTGCAAATAACTCCTTTGAAAAAGTCCTGGTCTTTAGATTGCATTTCATTTCCTTGCAAATGCTGGTTGCTTAAAATTCAAACTGTTGTATTTAGGCACATAGTATGTGAAGTGTTTTTGTTCCTTAGAGAATCGATGGAAGTCTTAAAAAAAAATCACATCTCTAGTGCTGAAAGAGTCATTATTAATCAGATGAAATGTGGTGGTTTAGGGTAAAAAAAACTGCACAAAGTGCCGGAACAAGGCCAATTATACTAGCTTTATCAACATCAGTATTTTTCAGAAAACCTTTCACTTCTATACTAGTAGCAATTTACTTTTATATTCATTGCTACATATCCCTTGAACCATAATAATGGCAAAGAACACAGGCTGAAAAGTTACTAGATTCCACTGTCATACCTGCTATCTACAACTCTTTATTTTTGTCCTGTACAATTTATATACATCAATGTTTATATGACTTTAAAAAACAGACACTGTTCTTTTTTCCCTTTTCTCATGTCAAAATGGGAAATTTAGAAGGCCTGTGACTAATTTTCTCTTTTGATTTTTAAAAGATCCATTTGTATAGATATTAAGCTCCACGGAAAGAACAGCTGATCCAGAACAGAAAGAACTGCTGAAGTCATCTGCTGCCAGGGCACAGAAAGGGCATCCCTTTATATATCCTCTGTCATCCTCTAAATTTCATAATGTTGTCTGTATGATTCATAAAATACTGGTGTCCTGGTGAATATCTCACTCTCTCAAAATATACCTCCTGAATTACAGCCATCTACTTCAGAGAAGCGTCTACTGGATGGATTTGCTACCCAGTAGCTATTTTACAACACAACTGAAGGCATACAGACCTCCTAACTTCACAATGACAATGACCTCTTGTAGAGTTTAACACTTCAACCACCTTGACCACAAAAGAGTGACCACTGAAAAACCCAGACGATTGTGCAAAAGCAAAGATTAAGAGAAGAATAAAATCAATCAGGTTATTCATCCATCCACGTCACAAGAGTTAATGTATTTTTAGGAGGGATATATTACCTCAGCCTGGGAGATCTTTGAACATCTACAGGAGGTAGATACAAAATGTTTTTTCCAATGGTTGCTGATATTAGCCAACTGCCGGAAATCTCACTGTGTAGCAACTATGCAAGGATAACTACTTCTTTCTTTGTCTTTTGAAAGCCTGATGAGCTTCCATAAAAAGTTCTGGGTTTTACCTGTGTAAGTGAGCCTGCCAAAAAACATTGCATTTTTCTTTTCTCCCATTACCTGTAATTCATCTTTGGCCAGTGTCCCTGATGTGATGACATATCCCAGCTGCCCTCACATGAGACACCAATGCGAAGGTTGCCAAAGAGAAGGCAGTAGAAAGCAAGACCATTTCTAGAGGGACCATAGAGTTCCTGAATAACCTTTCAAAGCTACATTTACCCATTTTCATGGTAAGCTCCAGGTTGATCTTTGGTCAATATTTCTCACCAACTGTTTTGAATAAGAAGAGCTCAGATTGCTCATCAGAGCCAAACAGAACTAGGGCAGTTTGTGGGCAGGTTATTCAGATTAACTGTCATGATGGTCAGAGCCTTGAAGTATGTTGATGAGTTTAACTCCCTGAAGGTATTTGAAGGAACAAAAGTATCAAGATCTAGTATCCTTCTCTTTCTGAGAAGATTCACATCTGCCTGTAGAGTGCCTTTATGAAAGCTGTAAGTGGTGATAGTGCTCAATAGCCCTTATGGTTCTGGTCACAGTCAGAACAGAAAGCAAGACTCATGAGATTAGGAGAAGTAAGGGAACCTGGAGGTTTGTTTGGAAGTCACTACCTTTCAAAGAAAAATTCTTGGTCCCAGTGGCTTCTTCTGATATTATTTTAGCTGATGACTCTCAAGTAAATACATAAATAGTCATTGGATCAGGCAGCAAAACCACAAAGTTTTTCTTGGATCACTTCCGGATTTGTTAGGTTGTTCATCAGGCCAGTGATGTGACTTGAATGTTGATACCACTCCTGAAACTGGAGTCCAGTTTCATTCTCTGTAGATGGGTAGAATAAACCACATTTCCTCTAAATACAACTCACTATACAAAAATGTTGGATAGGCAAAATATTTGTTACAATGTTTCTGTTCAATATTTTTGCATTTTCCTCTGTGAAATGGCATGTTTAATATCTTGTGGCTTGCTGGCTCCCAAAAAAAGCATAGCTTCTCTTGAAGTCTCCAGAAAATCCTATGGACATGCCTATTCTTCCAGAAGGCTTACCTACATCCTTCTGTAGAGGAGAAAGCTGCTGAGCTCAATGACATAAATTAGTAAATCGTTAGAGATATGATGCAATATTTGGAACAGATATTAAGCTGCCTAATTGACTAATGAATTAGGCTTTACTTATCATGAATTTTCTAATATATCCTAATCACACTTATATCATGGACAAATCCATGCAGTCAAGTTTTGACTACAATTTTTCTCTCATTTCCATAAGAAGAAACAACAGTGCTGTAATTGTATTTTGCACACTTTTCCCAATGACTTGATGGTAAAACCACTGTCACTGAAAGCTAATACTACAAAATTAATAATATCAGTCATCAGTTAAAATAACAGCAGAAGAAAAGTCAATAATAATTTTATTTAATTTGTTTAACTGCTCCTTTCTTATCTAGCTTTCATAAAACTTTTAATGATATTTGGTGGATAGAAGAATATCCTAACTTCTGTCTGCACAGGAAGTGAGACATTTAAAATTTATAAGAGTAAAGTGTCACAAAAAACTCCCACTCTATTGTATTTGGTTTAAAAAATTATTTAGGGAATGTGACACTACTCTGCTAGTATTCTGCATGGACTCTAAACACTACATATGGGTGTAGCATTATTACAGTGTGTGGGTAGTATTTTTATTGGCACTCTTCTATCAAAATGGTCATTTCTAGGCATGTATGCTTCTGGTTACCTTGAAGATTTAGTTTATATATATGTATGTGTGCTTTTTTAGAGCTTTATCACATACACCTTTAGCACATAGCAAGTCAGGCAGTTATGGCACAGGATCTGCAGGACACTGCACCATTCTAGACCAGAAGCTGAAAGCCAAATAGGATATTTTACAGCCTATCAAACTGCTTTAAACATCCGTATTGGAAATGGAACCCAGAACTGAAATAAAAACAACTATAGAGGATCTGACTTTTTCTATCCTAATCTGGGGAGTCATCTGCACTGTAAGCAGTCGTGATACCTTCATGTCTCATCTTTGCTACAACTTAAAGCTCAATAAATGGCTGAGGGAATCTGTGCTTCCAGAGTTTCTTTTTAATGAAAGACAGATGAAGAAGAGAGGCTGCTGCTGAGATGCTGATTATGTACATGCTTAATTGTAGTGACAACCAAATCAATGCCATTTTAAAGCAATGGTGCCTGTATTAACGGAACGAAAAAATAGTCAGTGCAGGTCACAGCTGGATAATGAAAACTCACAGGGGAGAGGGATTACAAGTTTTGTGGGGCAGTAAGAAAATATTGGAATTTAAAACACTTCTTTAGTAAACATTCATCCATGGGTTATAAACCAGAATAGGAAAATCCACTTAGGGCAAATTAATATGTACTTAATTGTAGTTATCGGCAGGGAGAGTGATGTCTTGAGATAAACTTAATCTAAGAACTATGAAGCAAAACTAATAGAATCTGGCATCCAACATGCAAATGAGAGTTTCATGTTAAGATGTACTATAACCATATGTATTAATTTATTATAAACCATTGGGGGCTTTGTGTGCTCAAAACTGGGTACAGCTGGCATATTAATTTAGTTTAATTTGAAAAGAGCTATTAAGCTTTATTAGGCAATGCAAGAAAAAGCCCTACAAATAAACAAAAAAACCAACAGCAAGGAAAGAGATGAGCCCGAAAAATTTGCAAACATTCTAAAAACATGCATGGTTTTAAAGTCTGAATGTGAGAAAATTAAATTGGTGAGCTTGTTTAATTATTGAAAAGCAAGTTGGAACCACACATAAAACATCTTTCCTTTAGGAATAATTTTGCTTTGACACATTCTCTGTATTCATCTATGGTTGTGAAGAACAATCTCACTCACACTGCAGCATACTAGAGTAGGTGCAGTTGAAAAGGTGCTGTGGTTTCCCACTGTGGTAGCAGACTGGGATTCCTGTCATATGTACAGATAAAAGGAAAACCCATGGGACTTCCACTAAGTATGCAGATGATTTTAATACTACACATTTCGACTGCCTGTGGAATACAAAGCACAGCAGCAAAATTGATCAAATCAGTGGCAGCATTTTTTCCCCCTGCTCAGATTGTTATGCTGGCAGGAAGTTTTGTAACCTTTTCAGTTTTACAAGGAAGCATCAGCATGTAACTGCAAGTGACCTGTGCAGTGGGTTCAGATGACAATCACTGGTGAAACTCAGAGCCTCAAGTTAAAACAATACTGTGAAATCATCTTTGGGAGGGTGACAACAAGGGTATTTTGTCTTTAACCTTCCTTCAGGTCAGAGGTGTTTTCATTTTTATTGTGGCTGTTCTCATTCAAGTGGTACATCTTATCTTTACACAACTGACAAGAATACGTCAGCAGATGTTTTGAAAATTATCATGTTCAGAATCCTTTTTAGTAGGCCTTTCAGAAATACACCTCTGTTGTCTTTTGAAGAGAACAATGTGGCATCTATTTTATATCGGACTAGAAGTGACCAGACACACTCCTATTTTACACTGATTTAAATCTGTGTTAAGTATTTAATATAATATAGTAATAAATAAGTATATAAAATGACTGTGTGTTATATTAGAGATTCTGTTGGCATTGTTGGGCTTTCTATTTCTTCCCCATATAAGGAGAATTAACTCCAATGTCTTTTACCCAAAAGGTTATGTCAGAGTCTAGCACTGCCAAAATGCTGCTCATGGCTTCCTAACATGAAGTCCAACAAAAGGAAATGCCATTTCCTGTCTCTGGGGAAGGAATAATCCCAGGATAATGTAGGTACCAACAATCTGGAAAGAATCCTGGCAGAGAAGGACCTGGTGGTCCAGGAGGACACCAAGCTAACCTTGAGGGAGGAATGTACACTCACAGCAGAGGCAGCCCCCAGTCTGCTGGGTTACATAGGGCAGAGCTTTGCCAGCAGGTTGAGGGAGGAGATCCTTCTCTGACCGGGAATCGTGAGACACTTGTGGGATGCTGCATCCTGTGCTCCCGGACTCCACAGGACAAGAGAGACACGGACATATCAGAGGATGCCCAGTAAAGGGCACTGGTTCACTTGACACAAGAGGAGAGGCTGAGGGCGCTGACTGATCAGCCTGGACTGGAGAAAACTCAGGGGGATTTTATCAAGATGTATAAATATAGAGAAGCAGGGAGTAAAGAAGGCAGAGTCAGGGAAAACCTCCCCATTTGCAGGACACCTAAAGATGATGAAGGTCTAAAAGGCAGCTTGTTAAAAGGCAGTAAGTCACCATCTCATGGGGCAGAGGAACGATTCTCCTTTTAGCAGGTAATGAAGAGTTGTCGGTTACAGTATCCACAATTTATATATTTATTTTTTCTTTTTTTCACTGGTAATTTACTGGTTTTTACCTATAAAAACCTATGCTCTATTACAAAAGACTTTTTAAAGGGTATTTCTGCAGTTAATCTGATGCAAATAAATGGTCCAGTTGTTTTATATCTACACTTTAATAAAAATATAGACAAATAGTTGACCAGCAAAGATTTTTTTGCTCACTGAAAATGAAAAAAAAGGGACTAGTAAGTTATACAGATGGAAATCAGTGTGAACAATAGCTCATTTAAAATTTTAATTTTGTTAACAATAACTAAAAGTGCTGTTTTGTTAGAATTCAAACAAATGAAAGATTATGCATAAGGGTGTTTGACCCAGAAAAAAATGAGAAGGGAAAACAGAGGAGGAGGGCAATTGCAGAAATAGTCAGCAATGGATCTCAAAGAAGCCAAAATAATGAGACGGAATTCAGTCACAGAAGGACTTGGAATGTTTAAAAAAATCTGGTAGCTGAGAAAGGCAGTTCTGTGCAGTTAAATGTAGTGTAATGACAACTTTGATGAGTTTTTGTTTCACAGCTCTTTGTGCAACATGAAATAGGGGAGTGGAGGAGAAAAAATGAAAACAGTCAAAGCCATGTCTGTGACTGTCATTAATGAGTGATGAGGACTATAAAGACAAAAGACAAATCTCTGAACATTTGATGGGATTTTATTCCATACATCTGTGTAAATTTGAAAACCTGAGACGTGACTAAGAGTGGGTGTCCAGAAGAGTAAGAGAAGAGTGGATGTGTCGAGGAAAAACAGTACTTCCAGGCTTGGTTTTGTTATTGCAGTTCTAGCAGCAACCTTAATTACCACACAGGAACAATCCGGTTACAGCACCACCAAAAATAACATTTTTGTACTTTTTTTGTACTTTTCATCTATGCGCAATGAGTTTTCATCCTCACTGGGGACTAAATGCAGATCAGCTACTTCTGCAGCTCCATGGAGGGGAAAAACATGGGAAAACAGACCCATTTTTTACTTCAGTGAACCTTTATTGACTTAGTTGTCATGCAAGCACAGTCACAAGCAAATCCTAGGATAAATTTCAATGCAAACCCATAAAATGCCCTTAATCACAAATAAAACCTTGCATTTATTATTAAGTCTTATTATATCTGTTTTGAGACAGCTGGTGGTCAGTCTGCACAGCTAATAACTTTCTCTCATGATAGGGTTTTTAGCACCTATGCAGCATAGCTATTGCTTGTGTCTGTATGCTGCGTATAAATCCATTATTATTTTGCTCAACTTAAAACAGAGACAGGTTTGGGCAGCTGTTTAATAGAGCACTTTATAGCAGTTTAGGAGAGAAATTAAAGAAAATGACATCTCATTAATGCTTAATGAAGAAGTCTAGGTGGGCTGAAGGTAATCAGAATTTGGACAAGACTCAAAGAAAAAAAATAAACCATTTATTATATATATAATGCATATAAAACAATAGGATTTTTATCAATCCAGTTAGTTTTGTAGAAATAGTTTGTGAGAGATTCTGAGGAATGACTGATCTTACCATTTTAAAGCTCTTGCATTCTTGGTTACTTTTAACTTTGCAGTTTCTTTTTCTGACCTTTAACTCTTAGGATAACTGAGAAAGAATAATGTGGAAATAATTCAGTTATAAATAGAAATCTGTCTGATTGCTCTGGTTAGGAGCTGAAATCACTAATCCTGCCATCAGAGCTGTCATTATGCTGCCACATCTTCTGGGTCTGAACTCATTTGAAAATTAAACTGCAGTGATGTTCTGTATTTACTGTGAAGCTGAGATCTCTGACCAAGTGCTTTTTCAAAGTAGATGAGAAAATCACATCCTTATAAACATATCACTAATTTATCAGTTGCTGGAAGCTATTAGAACACATCTGAATGTTTCCTTTCAGGATTTGGACATAAAGTAGAATTCACCATTTAAAAACATCTTTATTTGTGGGAAGTTTGTTGTAATATCAGCAGCTGGAGGGTTTCAGAGGTACAGAAATATTATGCATGTTAGGGGACAGTATTTTCTCCAAGGAAGAAAAAAGTTCTGTGCAGATACAAATTTCTCAGACAGTCTTGCAGGCTGGTCCTAGTGATATGCTTTTATGGAAAAATGATTTTCACTGTCAAAAACAAAGCCTTTGCACGAAAGAGAACTTTTATCTCTCCCCTCTCTAGAACATGTGTGGGTAGAAAAATGCAATTAATTTTTTTAAGGACTTTGGAAAGTATCACCTATTGGACCTACAAACTAGCCAAATTGCTTTCATTTGAATACAATTTGGAATTGGCTCAACTAATCACTGTTTCCTAATTGCATTTTGGAGGAAAAAGGGGACCTGAATGAAGAAACCGCTTCTCATTAAAACAGCAGAGTGCTTGATGTCTGCTATTGTACCTAATAATTGTGGCAACAAGTGGCATATATTTTTGCAAGTAGCAGTAATTAAATCTGCTGCAGTATTTATAAATAACGCACTCACATTTTATTACATCTAAGCGATAGTGTGTTGTACTAGAAACTGTAAACAAAAATCATCCCCAACCTCTATTCACTTACAAAGAAGTCCTTAAACATTGTCAAGGGACAAAACACAACTTCTGGGGTTTTCTATGGCATATATACTGGCTTTTACAGGATAGTGTAAAAGGAATTTGGCAACAGAGGAGCACAAAAAAATTTTTCCTATGTAACATCCTACTGACATTGCCCAAGGAGAGTACCCAACAGGGACCTGCAGGACCCCAGTACCTAAAGGGGGCCTACAGGAACACTGGAGAGGGACATTTTGCAGGGGCATAGACTGACAGGACAAGGGGGAAAAGTCTTAAGCTAAAAGAGGGTAGATTTAGATTAGATACTAGGAAGAAATCTTTTACTATCAGTGTAATGAGGCACTGGCACAGGTTGCCCAGAGAAGTGGCAGCTGCCCCTTTCTTGGTAGTGTTCAAAGCCAAGATGGATGGGGCTTGGAGAACCTGGTCTAGTCAAAGGTGTCCTTCCCCATGGCAGGGGGTTGGAACTAGATGAGGTTTAAGGTCCTTTCCAACCCAAATAATTCTGTGATTGTCTGATTCAATTATAGGGGTGAGGGTCATACAAGTTCAACATCTTGCCTGGAGAGAAAAGCTGCTGATCTGCAATTATCTCAGCAGTCACATTTTCCCATCAGGGCAAAGAGTGACAAGGATGAAGATGCAGCAGAAGTGGGCACAAGTATTTTGACAGAGTGCTTTCCATTGGAAAAATACCAATTTGCCAAAGTGAAATGTTCCTTGGGAGCATGTAGATTCCAAGAGGAGCAGGGCTAACAACAAACCTGCCAGCTCACCCACCAATCTGCCTCCCAAGAAACTTTCTATCTTAGGCGAAATGCCTCCAGATATCAGTGCAAAAGATCAGCAATCAGATTTCAGTTGAGCAGAAGGTGAGACACTCCAGGATCCCAGAGTGGAAACACATTCACCTCAGCAGAGCTGCCATGAATGTATTTCAGGATACAAAAGCTTGTTCTTGGGACCATCAAGACATACTGTTGAATTTCCTTTCTATGTATATTTTCCAAGCAATTTCATTCTTTTTTAAAAATTATTTTTGCCTCAACTGTGGCATTTTTTCACAAAAGTAACATTCTGTTTCTTAGCTAGCTTTTCCAGGAGGACTGGGGGTGCTATTGAGAGATCCAGAAACTGTTCAGTGTGTAACTTTGAAAACTTAGCAAATCTGCTAAAGCATCTTTCTCTCACATGTCAAAAGTGTTTAGCTCAGAGAAATGGAGTCCTTTGTAGGATCACTAGACCAGGAAGGTAAGGACTGTGTTATGGTTAAGGCAGGGACTTGGCATTCAGGGCTCCATAATTCAGCACAGAATTGTCAAATATATATTTTTCAGAGCCTCACACAAACACCTGGTCTCTTCATACCTTTTTTCAGTCATGAAACAAAGGATGCACAAGAATAATATGCTTACGTTTTTATGAAAGCAGTCTTTTACTGTGCATCACAAATGATGTTTAGGATTTGGCATATTACTAATAACACAAAAATATGGAAATGCTATTATAAAAAACACTTCAAAAGCTTTAACAGGCAAAATAAAATCTTCTCTCCCTGCACAGAAATTACAGATGCAGGTTATCACATCATGGTTTTCAAATCCTGGAAACAGCATGAACATTTTCTTTGCAAGTGACTTTTTACCCTCACTTTTCTGTAGAAAGAAAAAATTCTCTCTTTTTTGCTGCTTCTTATTTCCTCTGGTTTTCAGTCTGATGTGAATTGGTACAGCCAGAATATAGCTCTCAATATCCAGCACTGTGCTGCTGATTAGTTTTCTGAAAGAGGACAGAGTGAAGAAGAACGGCAGGTTATATTGATTTACTTCTAATGATCTGTTTCTGAACTAGAGCTGGGCAAAGTGTTCTCCCGAAGGCACACACAGCTGTGCTTACGGCTCAGCTCTGCATCACTATCAGGATTAAAAGTCAGTAATGGATTCTGTCATGTTGCTGTATCTTTCTGCATTGTTTTTTTCAAGCCCCATATGGGGTTAGCTGCTGAGGACATATATATGACTTTTCCTTGCCATCTGTTGAACAGTCTGGAGAAGGGCACCCATATTCTGTTACAGAAGCAGTACATCAAAATAGCCTTGCACAGCCACGGGGTGTTTAGAGGGAAGTTGTCACATGCAGTATATGCCTGTATTTTGTTGGAGAGGATGTCTCTCCATGGTTTTGGGTAAGCCTTGGATTTGTGAAGCCATGAATACAACATGTGTAAATGGGGGATACAGAAAAGCACACTTTAGCACTTTTTTGGGGACCCAGCCTGCCTCTGAAGGTCCCGAAAGATTTTTTTCTTGAAATAACTGGTGCCATAACAGGACTCCAACTTGCTCTACATTTGATAAATGATGCTCAACAATATGTGTGTCAGACAGAAATAACTGATTCTTATGTATTGGCTTATTTCTCTTTCTCTATATATTTACTTTCAACAAATCTCTATAGATCTGCTTTCAGTTTTTCCCATCATGGTAGCTGGGAGAAGGAGTGGGCATTGCACAACATTGTTTGAATAACCAAACGATTATCCAGCTAAGTCTGCATGGTCCAAAGGCAGAAGGGCACTTTGCCCACTCTTCCAAAAATCTGGTATTCACCCGCTCTTAGCCTAAATGCTATAGGTATGATCAGGGTGTCATGATCTTTGGAGTAATAAAACCCGTGGTTATATAAAACTCTGTATAAAACACTGGTTCAGACCAGGCATATGACCACAGAAACGTGTGTCACCCAACTCAAAGGTGTCTTCTGAATAATTTAAATATTTTTGCAGCATTTTAACAAGGAAGAAATTTTTGTGACTCCCTTGACGCTATAATTAATAATGCTCCCTGGCTTCGCTCAACTATGGGCAAATAAATTTTAGGGTTTTCTCCAAAATTAAATGTTTTAAGGGAAAATTGTTTATTGCATAGCTTCTGGCAGTTGTCACATTAATGCTAACTAGTATTCCTTTGTATTATTTTTCATGTAATACCTGAAGAAAATATTGCATGATGGTGTATAAAAGATGGATACTTTCAGTCAACGAGGTGTTGTCCCCCAGGAACATTTATACACATTCTTATTTTCATTATTGTTTATTGATAAGTTGGCACTGCTGCAGTACAGAAAGAGTTTGAAGGCTCTTCTAGGAGTAAATGACAACACACACACAAAAATTTTTTTGTTCTCTTTCTGCTGATCTAGAGTTAAAAATGCAGAAGACCATCACCTGCTTTTGTGTTATCAACTTGCAAAGCTTGTTTATTCCCCCTATGCTGACATACTCTCTTCCTTTCCCTACTTTTGTGGTAGTCCCCGAGCCACCAGCTGGGATGGCTGAGGAACCAGGGGGCTCAGCGGCTCGGTGGTGGGTGAATTCAGAGATCTAACACCCCCCACAAGACAGCTGGCCAGGATCCCCTCACCTGGTCTTGTGACCTGTGTGAGGAGGGTCCCCCTGGTTGGTCAGCAGCCAGACAGTCACTCTAACCTTGGGTCACACCACATTGGCCCTCAGCTGTTGTCCCGCCCCTGTCTGTGTCCCTTGATAAAGAACCCGGTGGGCAGGGCCCGCTCTCTTGCTACCTGGCCAGCCTGCGTGCCGGTCAGAATAAACATCGGATCCCTCGCAAGAGCCATCTCTGGACTCTTTACTTCTGATACCGCTCGAGCTAGCAGCTCTGTGTGGGTTTGGCCGCGTGCCTCCATCGCACGGTGAGAGGGAAGCTGCATTCGAGGTGCTGAGCACCGCCAGGAGTTCCTGAGCCAGGAATTCT